>CAWUFW010013812.1:397500-451104 GCA_963921515.1 Calotriton arnoldi | reverse complement strand
TGCCCGAACGGAAAATGCTACTTACCAGTATGCATCTGTTCTTGGCATGTAGAGCTGCAGATCCTCACACGCCCACCCACCTCCTGGGACCTGTATGTGCTCCAGTCTCATCTTAATTAGATACACACACATGGACATCTTTTCTTTTCTACTAACTCCATCACTCCCCAATATGGCGAAAAACAATCTGAGGATGGAGTCGATGCCCATGCGCACTATTGTCCTAAGGAGGAGTCACCTATCACATGACTACAAAGACTTCTTCCAAGACAACAACAAAGTGCAAGCATCCGAGCCCAACACTAGATGGCGATCTAATGCACAGTGTGAGGATCTGCAGCTCTACATGCCAAGAACAGATGCATACTGGTAAGTAGCATTTTCCTTATCGGTTTTGAGGTAAGTATTTGGTAGTGGGAGTTGAGGTTCTGGGGGTTGACTCGGGGGTCCCCCAGGGTCAAGGATGCACTCTAGTTACACCCTCAGCGGCACTAGGGCGGCCGGGTGCAGAGTGCTGAGGCCCAATGTTATCCAATGGGGATAGGGGGCCTCCGGTTGGTGGCTGCTGGCAAGCAGGCCACTTGGTTGTGGGAGCAAAGCTCCTGGACTTTAGCTCAAGGCAAATGGGGGAACAAAGTAGCACAAAAGGTGCACCCTCAGCGGCACTAGGGCGGCCGGGTGCAGGGTGCTGTTTCGATGTCTGGCGCCCTGTTTTCAATGGGCAGGAGCAGGTTCAAGGGGGAGACAGGCTGGTAGGGCTGGGGCCAAGTCAGTGGGCGTCTTAATCTTGTTAGCTGCTGCACGGCTGTTCGGTCCTTCTTCTTCTTGTTTCTTCTTGCCTGAGTGTTAGAACTGGGGGTCTCTAGTTGGCTGAGGTAGGTACCTTAGCCCAAATAGGGACCCTTGCTTCTAGTCAGGGAAAGGAGGGACACCCTCTTAGATAACCCCTGCTCACCCCCCGGTAGCTTGGCACAAGCAGCCAGGCTTATCCCCAAGGCAATGTGTAAAGTGTTTGCAACCACACTCCCAGTAACACAGTGATAACACCACAAATGGACACCCCACTGGTTTTATAAAAATAGCGGTATCTTTATCAAAAAGAAATACGATGAGACCAAATGATAAAAATCCAACATATGCGTATTCGTAATATTTCACTAGGCCGGTTATTAGGCCAACAATCACTTGTAGGTTCTTGCGGTATTAATGAGCAGTTCAAGATGATCTAATGCAGTCCTAATGCAATGCTATGCAGTTCGTAATGTAGAAATAAGACAGTCCTTAAAGCAAGTACTAATGCGAATCGTAGAAGCACGTAATAATGCAGTTCGTAATGCAACTACTAATGCGGATCGTAAAGCAAGTAATAATGCAGTTCGTAATGCAAGAAATAATGCGGATCGTAAAGCAAGTAATAATGCAGTTCGTAATGCAAGTACTAATGCGAATCGTAAAGAAGTAACAATGCAGTTCGGCACCGGTCGCGGTGTTTGTGAAGGTCTCTATGCCACTCTTGGCTGACTCGCGGTCAGCGGCTGCCAAAATAAGCCACCAATACTGTTACGAAGGAAACCACGTGCAGCTCCACAATCCGACCCCGGTACTGCCACTCCTCGGCGAGTACGGGCCGCGATACTGACTTGAGCGGAGGCTTGCGCTGAAAAGATGGGAAAGGCCGAGAGCGGTCTCTCGTAGCACGCACTCCGCCCCAGGCGACGCACGGGGGGGTGGGGGGTGGGAAGGTCCAGTCTCTCTCCTCGCGGCTTGGGCGTCACGCTGAGTGGCTTCGGGTTGGCGGCTGCTCCTCGCAGTGAGTCGGGCTACCAGGTGACAGCCTCGCAGCTGATCGGCTCCCGGCGCGGCTCTGTTGATCTTGGGCAAAGGCAGGCTCGGGCAGGCGGCGGTGATTCCTCACGGCTCCCCCTTGGGACGACGGTCCGGGCCGATGGCGATAGCGATCACAGCACTTCTGGTCAAGCTGTCGATCTAAGCAGGGCCCAAGACTGCTCCGGGGCATAGTCACGGGGCAAGTCTCACGAAGGTCTCAGGTTGCAAAAAGCACATGCACACAGCGTCGCTCACACACCTGGAAACTTTTATGTTCCTGAGTTTCCACAACAGGGAGCAAGCTCCTCTCGGGCCCTTGGAGACAAGTTACTTCAGGACACAGCACACAGCAAAGTCCCTTGTCCTCTCCTTAGTCAAATCAGCAAACTGCAGGCCAGCCCCAGAACACACAGCAATGGCAGTCTTTCTCTTCAGCTGTTCTTCCTTGGCAGAGGTTCCTCTTGATCACGAAGTAGTTTCAATCCTTTTTCAGTCTGGATTGCAGTCTTGAGTTCAGGGGTTTCAGCTCTTACATTTATACCCCTAAATGCCTTTGAAGTCTTTGTGTTCAGGGGGGCTCTGAGCCCGGTCCAAACCAGTTCTGGGTGCCTTCCTGCCAGTGCACCTCTTCTTCCTTTGATCGTGGGGGTCTGGGCCTCAGACACTCTGATGCGAAGAGGCCTGTGCTGCTGCCACAAAGGAATGGCTCCACCTCCTGCAAAGGGGCTACTCCTCCCCCCCCTACACCAAATGCAGGCCAGCCTGTGCTATCTCACCTACCCCTCTCTGGTGTCAGGACTCTCCCCAGACCCTGTCACATCCAAACCCAGACAGGCAATACACAACCAGGCAGAGACACACAGGATAGTTAGGACAAGAAACCAGCCACTTCTAAAAGTGTGGTTTCTAAAACACACAATTTAAAAACCATCTTCATAGAAAGATGTGTTAAACAATTCTGAATTCAGGCACACTAAACTTCATCCCTCCATCTTATGCCTATGGGAAGATATGCTGGAAACATGGGACCCAGCATTCCCCATTCTGTCCTATGGGCAAGATGGCCTTGCAACAGTGAAAAACGAATTTGGCAGTGTTTCACTGTCAGGACATGGTACACACCTCAGTACATGTCCTACCTTTCACATACACTGCACCCTGCCCAGGGGGGTACCTTGGGCCTACTATAGGGCTGTCTGATGTGCATAAAAAGGATGTGCATTGTTTCAGGCCCCAAAGGGCAGCAAGCTCTCGACTCAGGGGTCCAGAAACATGTCTGGTGGTGGCAGCTTAACACAGCCACTCAGCCTGGACACTAGAGGTGGGTTAGTTTTCAGGGGGCATCTCTAAGATGACCTCTGCATTTTTTTTAAAAATTAAATCCCACACCGGCATCAGTGTGGGTTTAACGTGCTGAGAAGTTTGATACCAAACTTCAGTTTTCAGTGTAGCCATTATGGTGCTGTGGAGTTCGTAATGACAACCTCCCAGCACCATATACTCTTAATGGCAGCACTGCACTTCTAATGTCTAAGAATGGACTTAGACACTGTAGGGGTACAGGGCTCATGCAACTGTACCCTCGCCACTGGTATAGTGCACCCAGCTAGAGGGGTGACTGATCTATGCCAGTGCAGGGGGTTGTAGGCATGGCTCACAGATGTGCCATGTCGACTCTTCACTTTGTTCTGCACCAAAACACGGAGGGAGGGAGTCCGTCCCAGGGTGGCACAATAGGTGCTGCAGCCCTTCTCTGGCCACAGTGCCCTGGATACCTGTGGTACTATTTACCAGGGGCTGACCTGTGGCCAAAGATGCTAATTGGGTTTAGGCTTCAATGCAGTTTTAGGGAAAGAACATAGGCCCTGGGTACCTGATTAGCAGGAGCCCAGGGCACACTCCGTCAAAGCACATCAACAATTCAGCAAAAAGTAGGGGCAACCATGCAGAAAGAGGGCACTTTCTCACAAGGGGGACTTGGAGACAAATCCGGGAGCTCGCAAGGGGCTGGGAGCAAGGAAGAACAGCAGGTTCTTGAGAACCCGGGGGCTCTGGTGCAGACGGGTTAGGTCAGCTGGTGCGTCATAGGAGCTTGCGGTTGTCTGTCTCACCAGTTGAGGGTGCAAAAATCAGGACTGCTGGACAACTCTGGAAGTGGGTCTCTGGACGGCTGCCTGGTGTCATTTGAGTCCGGATTGGATTCAAACAGGCCCTGGTTGCTGCAGAGGGGTCTGGTACCGCAGACATTGCTGCTGTTCGGCTCCTGTTGGTCCTGGCATCTTCTCACTTGGTGGGTAGACAGATCTGTCCTTCTGGGGCACTGTGACCTCTTCCTAGGCTGCTGCTACGTCGGTACGACTGGGGAGCGGCAATACGGTAAACCGGACTGCTGTTTTGGTGCCTGCGGACTGCATCACAGTAGCTCCTCTACTCCAAGGGACATTTCTGGCAATTTGCGAAGGGCTGACAGTCCACTGGGGTTTTTGGTTGAGGTTCAGCTGCAGGATAAGTCGGTTTTTTCATGATTGTCAAGACTGGTGCAAGGAGGGTTTGCTGCCAAAAACACCACAGCAAGTCTTCAGTTGTTTTTGCGTTGCTGCTTTGTACTACTCTTCTGAGTCCATTGAATCTGAGTTCCTGGCTTCAGGGGTACCACCTAAATACTCTATTTAGGGGCGTTAAGGGGAGTGACGGGTCTGCAAGCCTTTGGGGATCCACTGGACACTACACACACTATACCTTACTTTAGTATAATGTTTATACAGAGCCGGGGGGGGAGGGGGGGAGGGCAAGGGGCCAATCAGGTACCCAGGGCCTGTGTGTGTTGCTGGACCCCTGGGTAGAGAGCCATCCGCTCTCCTGGGCCTGCAACAATGCACATCCTGGGCGAGGTGCTAGGCCTCCTCCTCCAGGATGGGCAGGGGGAAGCTTCAAAGGCATTCCGCCTTTGTGAGCTTCCCCAGACCACTTGCTGTACTCAGCAACTGGTCCCCACTGGTTCTAGCCCCCACTCTGGCGGGAAGACTGGCTGGAAACACCAAGGGAGGAAAGGGGGTGTGCCACCCTCTGCCAACCCCACCCCTCAGGTGGGGGAGGCGAGGTGAAGCACATCTCCGGGCTCTCGCCATCTTGAAGATGGGGAGCCCTGCCCAATCAGGACTAGGCTCCTGCCCCCCTCCCACAGGAGAGTGGCAGGATAGGGGGTGTACCCACCCCAGGGCAGGGACCCATAGGTCCCTGCCCTTTACCTACCTGTAACGCCCCTAAATCTAGTATTTAGGGGCACCCTGAACCTTCCTTCCTCAGATTCCCGCAACCTAAGAAGAAAAGGACGAAAGAAGACGCCCAGCAGAGGAGACTGCAGAGAACAACTGACTTGGCCCCAGCCATACCGGCCCGTCTGCAGTTTCCAGAGATCCTGCGCCAAAAATAGTCTTGTCCTGCAGCCAGCGACCTCCAGAACCCCGGGGAGGACTGACTGCCTTCAACAAAGACCGGATCTCCTGTGAACAGCAGCTCTGTTCAAAAGAAACACCAAACAAAGACTCCGAGCCTGCTGAGGAAAAAGAAACCCGACGCCTGGAACCACCACTGCACCTGTCGCCTACAGCCCGAGTTCAAGTGGCACACCGGTCCCAGCGAGGTCCCCCAGCTCTCCAGAGTCCGAGTCCACCGTGGGTTGACCCCTCCAGGACTCCCCGACGTCGCCTACAGCCTCTGCATGGAGACCCCTCCCCCCCCCCCCCCCAACCGCGAGTGGCCTGGTAAGGTGAAATTCGACCTCAAAAGACACCCCTGCATCCAGCCACCCTGCGCCCTGGAGAAAGGAACCAGAGGTGCACCTACGTCCCCGAGCCCTCCAACTTACCTGCCCAGCTGTTGGTTCCTCCTGGAAGTCTTCCTGGACCGAGCCTGCAGCTGAAAACCAAAACCAAAAATCTCCATTGAAATCAACAGGGCACCCGACCTCAAAACAGCACCCAGCACCCGGCCGCCCTAGTGCCGCTGAGGGTGCCCCTTCTGTGCTAACTTGGTCCCCAACGTACCCTGAGCTTAACCCTAGGAGCTTTGATCCCACAACCCAGTGGCCTGCTTGCCAGCAGCCACCAACCGGAGTCCCCCTATCCTCCATAGGATAACATTGGGCCTCAACACTCTGCACCCGGCCGCCCTAGTGCCGCTGAGGGTGCAACAGTGCATCACTGACCCTGGGAGACCCCCCCTCCCCCCCGAGTCTAACCCCAGAACCCTAACTCAAAAGACCGACTACTTACCTCGAAACCGATAACTCATTTTTCCTCATAGAAACTTTTTGGAAGAAAAAGTGTCCATGTTATCCTAAGTGTCGACTTGAAAACTAAGATTCTCTTCCAGGGGATCCTCATCAAAGTCATAAGCACATGAATATTCCCGCCCATGCGTGGGACCCCGGAAACACATTACATATATGTGAAAACCATATATGTAGCTCTATATATATATATCCATATATATATAAAAAATACACAATGTAGCCTCCCATAAATATGCTGAGCAATGTTGCAATGAATTGTCTTGCACATAAACATATTCCAATAACGCAGGGAGAAATAAACTTTTGAAAACTGCTTTAATACATAGCAGACAACACAATCCTGCGAGGAATAATGAAGAAAACATTGCCAGCACATAGGCTGCATTGTGGAAACATTAGTGTAGAAAGCTGAAAAGCTAACCCACATAAACACTCAGATAAACTGGCACCGTGCCTTTAAGGCAGCCATGACCCCTAGCTTCCCATCATGCCTCAGGGGTGACAGTTAGGTCAGTTGTTCTTTCCGGCTCCTTCTGTCAGGACCCTGGTTACTTCAGCTCTATCTTTTTTCTGATTTTCTGTCAGAAAACTCTACAATTTTGATAAAAGCTCTTACTTCGACATCTTTTTGGTGTTAAAGTATTTTCTACTGTTTTTTTTTTAGAGAGTTGAGCATTATTTTACAACAGAATGCCCTCTCTTTTTGACTCTTGTCCTTCCTGTGGCAAGAAGAAGGCCAAATCAGACTTCCACCCTGTCTGTATTCTATGCCTTCCTTCTGAGCATAATCCTAAATCCTGCCAGCATTGCAAGCTGCTGTCCAACAGAACTTTAAAGGACAGAGAAAGGATTCGTCTCCATGGATTAGCTGAGAAGAGAAAATCACCTTCTAAAGACAAGACTCCGATGAAGAAGAGGAAAGAGCTTATCTACAGGTAAGATTCCAGTATGCTCTCCATCGGCGTCGGGCTCGGCGCCTCAATTCCCTTCATCGGCAGCAAAAACGTCGACGAGAAGACCATCGACGGCGGGCTCGCCGTCGAGAACACCGGTCGTCGTCGAAGAAAGGTACGTCGAATCCTCCGCCGTCGTCAACCGGGCGACGATCGGCATCGAGGAGTCGCTCTCCGTTGGTGCGGGCTCGCCCAGCGTCGAGAAACAGGTCTCCGTCGTCGCCGTCGATGCGGCGTTCGACGTCGAGACAGGCTCCGCCGTCGCAGGGTCTCCAGTGGTCGGCGTCGAAGCAAGGATCTCAGTCGATGTCACCCAGACGGCAGTCGACGTCGAGACACACCTCGTCACCTGAGGATAGACACTCGTCGCCTAGAAGGCGTTCGACGTCGAAGGCAAGATCCTCTCCGACGGCGAGGTATTCGGCGTCAAGACCAAAGGTAAAATATACCAGACGTTGTTCGACGTCGAGACGGCGGTCTCCGTCGACGGCGAGAAGGTCAGCGTCGAGAGAAAGATCGACGTTGAGACGGCGGTCTCCGTCGACGGCGAAGTTCGACGTCGAGAGAAAGATCGACGTCGAAGGTTTTCTCCGTCTACCCGTTCATCGTTGAGGTCTCCACGCTCAACGTCGAAGGCGAGGTCTAGGCGCACAGAGGTCGACGTCGAAGAGAATTTCACCAGTGATGGTGACACAGAGCAGGTCGACGTCGAGACACACCCCATCGACGTCGCATCGCTCATCCAGACGCCGATCACGCTCCAAAAGCCGCAGAGAGTCCTCTCACTCCATCCGGAGCTCACCCCAGACGGTTGCGTCATCACGCAGTGCTTCTGTTCACTCACAGGAGCCTACAAAAGCACCGCCAGGAGGTTCTCCAAGGAGACAGCACTCTCCTTCCATCCATCTCTCTCCCAGATGGCTTCAACCACTACATCATTGGCAGACTGGGTCCACAGGTCACGCTCAACGACCTACGACCTACTCCAGTCCGCGGCACAGATCACCATTACAGCGTCTTGTGCAGGAAGTGGACAAATCACCCACCACTCGGGCTAGGGAACACCGAGGCAGATCCCCTGAACCCAGGTCGTCTCAGGGACATCGCAAGAGGCGGCGTACACCATCTTGGTCTTCCTCTTCGACACATTCATCCAAAAGGGATTACTCACCTACCCTGACGGATAGTCCTCCCTCCAGAGTGTCGCCTATTGATGATGTGAACACTTTCCATGATGTTCTCAACAGAGGGGCTCAGAAGCTGGGCATCACTATGTCAGCTCCTCAGACAACCAAGTCCATCATTTTTGAGACACTCCACCAAAGGTCTGCGACTAGACCATTACTTCCTTTGGTCCCAGGCATCATCGAGCCGGTAATGGATCTCTTCCTTACACCAGCATCGACTAAAGCAGCTCCAGCTCGGATTATTAAAAAATACAAGCCAGCTGCATCGGATCCTCTTTTCCTTAGATCAGATCCACCTCTGGACTCTGTTATAATTGCAGCAGCGAAAAAGACTCATGCGGTTGCATCTTCCTCCTCCGCTCCTCCGGATAAAGAGTAGAGCACAAGACTCTTGGGGACGGAAGGCTTGTGGTTCTGCAGCGTCTTCTCTGCAAGTGTCCAACGCTGCGGCTCTGCTTGGTCGTTATGACAGATCATTATGGGACTCACTGGAGCGCTTCAAGGACAGGCTCCCAAAGGAGGATCAGCAGGACTTTTCTGAAATCCTTCACGAAGGTGCTCTGGTTGCTAATCAGGTAATCAGCACTGCAGCAGATGGTGCGTCCCTGGCGGCTCACTCGTATGCACATGGCATCTGTGCACGACAATCTTCCTGGCTGCGCCTCACAGCGTTAAAACCAGAAGCACAACAACGCATCCTGAATCTCCCTTTTTCTGGCACTTCACTGTTTGGTGCTCACACAGATTAAGAAATGGCGAGGATGAAGGCCGAGTTGGACACCTTAAAGGCGGTGGGCCTAGAAAAGAAAAAGGAGTTTAGGAAGAGGTACCGGACCTACAATCGGAAAAGTTACCAGCAGAGGGTTCAAACCCCTCAATGGTCACAAAACAAACAGGTCAAATCCCAGTATCAAGGCCGCCGTTCCTCGAGAGGAAGAGGAGGACATCAACAGCAGTCCTCCTCTACATCAAAAACTCCAGGGAAGCAATGAGTCTCTGCTTCCTCTAGCACCGTTGCACACTCCAGTGGGAGGAAGTATCTCAAGTTACATTCAAGAGTGGCGCAACATAACCAAAGATCAGTGGGTGCTAAATATACTAAAAAATGTGTACACGCTACGTTTTGGACGTCCCCAAGAGACATTCCTCCTGTGAAATCTCGTCATCTACATATAGACCTCCTGCGTCAGGAAGTGTTGACTCTTCTCAAAAACAAGCAATAGAAGAGGTCCCTCAAGCGCAGAGAGGAAAGGGAGTGTACTCACGATACTTCCTTGTTCAGAAAAAGATCAACCGAACAAGTTCAGACCAATTCTGGACCTACGTTCTCTGAACAAGTCCATCAAAAAGGAAAAGTTTCGGATGTTGGCGCTCCACCAAATATTTCCACATCTAAGGAAAGGCGATTGGATGTGTTCGGTGGATCTACAAGATGCGTATTTTCACATCCCAATCACAGCACGACATCGCAAGTTCTTGCGATTCACGGTGGGAACAAGACATTACCAGTTCAAAGTCTTACCCTTCGGCCTAAAATCAGCTCCGAGGGTATTCACCAAGTGCATGGCAGTGGTAGCGGCAGCATTACATCGCCAAGGCCTGTTCGTATATCCATACCTGGACGACTGGCTGCTGAAGGGATCCTCTCCTCAAATGGTGCAGTAACATCTTCGTGCCTGCCTAGATCAACTTCAGCGCTTAGGCCTGCATGTCAACCTGGACAAGTCGATCCTTCGCCCAACTCAATCACTCCACTATCTGGGCGCCAACCTCAACTCCGACCTCGGAAAAGTGTTTCCTTCGGAGGAGAGATTGTCATCAATGAAAGACAAGGGCAACATCATCCTTCAGGCTTATCAGCCATCAGTAAGACAGGTGGCTTCTCTACTGGGGTCGATGGCCTCGTGCATTTTCTCATACCCAACGCCAGATTGAGGATGAGACCGTTACAACAAGATCTCGAGGACAAATGGAATCAATCCTCGGGTCAGTGGAACGACCGGATTGTCCTCTCTCCTGCAGCAAAGAAGTCCATTCTCTGGTGGCTGCAACCACAGAACCTACTGGTGGGAGTTACTTTTCATCAACCTCTGCCAGAACAATCTCTGATCACGGATGCTTCACTTCAGGGCTGGGGAGCGCATCTGGGTCATCTGCAAACTCAGGGCAGATGGACCAGCAGAGAACAGACATATCACATCAATATGCTGGAACTGCGGGCAGTTCATTTAGCCCTCAAAGCTTTTCAACCGTCAATTCAGATCGGATCGATCCTAGTGCAAACGGACAATACAACCACCATGTATTACCTGAACAAACAAGGTGGAACTCGCTCTCGCCCTCTGTCTCTCGAATCCCAGGCAATCTGGCACTGGCTGCTAGCCAGGAACCTATCGATCACGGCAATACATCTGCCGGGAGAGCAGAACGTGCGAGCAGACGCCCTCAGTCGTCACTTCCAAGAGCAAGAAGACTGGGTGCTCAACGACGAAGTGGTGGCAGAAATCTTTCATCAATGGGGTCATCCTTCCATTGACCTTTTTGCAGACTATCAAAACAGAAAATGCCACGCCTTCGCATCCAGGTTTTACCGACCAGGAACGAGAGGGAATGCTCTTTTGATAGAGTGGTCAGGGACGTTTGCATACGCCTTTCCACCCCTCCCTCTAATTCCGAAGGTGGTGGCCAAACTTCTGCGATCCAGAATGAGGATGGTACTCATAGCACCGGACTGGCCTCGCCAATGGTGGTATCCGGACCTTTTGCAACTCTCGGTTCGCCCTCATCGGAGACTTCCGTGCAGGCCGGACCTTCTCACCAAGATGGGAGGGAAAATTCTGCACCCCAGCCTTCCCTCGCTCAGCTTGACAGCATGGCTCCTGAAGTCCTGCAGTACGGACATTTGAACCTCCCTCAGGACTGCATGGACATTTTAAGGGAGTCAAGGAGACCTTCCACAAGATCCTCATACTCTCTAAAGTGGAAGAGGTTTTACTTGTGGTGTATCAGTAATGATTGGAGTCCAATTAACGGGCAAGAGGAGGTAATCTTGCCGTATTTGCTACATTTGGCCAAATCTGGTTTGAAATATTCTTCCATTAAAGTGCATTTGGCGGCTATCACAGCATATCGTAAATCACCTAACCAGCCTTCTTTCTTTCAACTTCAGGTGGTCAAGGACTTCCTACAGGGGTTGAAAAAGGTTTATCCCCTGTTCGACCTCCTTCTCCTCCTTGGGAGTTGAATTTGTTATTGTCTAAATTGATGGGACCTCCATTTGAACCCATTCATAAGTCTACATTGCAACACCTTTCTTGGAAAGTAGCTTTTCTAGTAGCAATTACATCAGCACGCAGAGTGAGTGAGATACAAGCACTCTGTTCTAAAGAACCCTATATGGTCTTCCACCATAATAGGGTGGTTATGCGAACTCACCCTTCCTTCCTACCTAAGGTTGTGTCAGAGTTCCATGTTAATCAGACAATTTCTCTACCCTCTTTCTTTCCCAATCCATCCACACCAGCGGAAAGGTCTCTTCATTCGCTAGACCTCAAGAGGGTTCTCAAATTCTATTTGGATGCAACGAAATCCATTAGAAAAGCAGATCAATTGTTTATAAACTATGGTTCTGTTAGAAAAGGCTTCCCAACTTCTAAAAGATCCATTTCAAGATGGATAGTATCTTGTATAAAGTTGGCATACCAGATTGTAAATAAGCCTCTGTTTGTCTCCCTAAAGCTCATTCTACTAGGGGTAAGGCTGCTACGATTGCATTCTTACATAATGTACCGATGGCCGAGATTTGCAAGGCGGCAACTTGGAAATCGGTCCATACATTTACCAGACATTACTGTCTGGATTCTGACTCAGAGCAGATACACAAGTGGGCCAGGCCTCCTTGAGGAATCTGTTCCAATGCTAACCTATTGGAGTCTGTATAGGCCTTATGGCATCTATGTATCTTGATGGTACTCTGTTTACTTGCCCGCAGGATGAGGGGATGGGCTTGCTATTCTATTCATGTGCTTATGACTATTGATGAGGATCCCCTGGAAGAGAAGGATTAGTTGCTTACCTGTAATCCTAGTTCTCTTCCAGGGGTATCCTCATCAAAGTCATAAGCAACCCACCCGCCTCCCCGGGCAAGTGAACATGATTCATACATCTCTTTGAAACAAGGTCTGCGGATATCCGCAAAGAACAACTGACCTAACTGTCACCCCTGAGGCATGATGGGAAGCTAGGGGTCATGGCTGCCTTAAAGGCACGGTGCCAGTTTATCTGAGTGTTTATCTGAGTGTTTATGTGGGTTAGCTTTTCAGCTTTCTACACTAATGTTTCCACAATGCAGCCTATGTGCTGGCAATGTTTTCTTCATTATTCCTCGCAGGATTGTGTTGTCTGCTATGTATTAAAGCAGTTTTCAAAAGTTTATTTCTCCCTGCGTTATTGGAATATGTTTATGTGCAAGAGAATTCATTGCAACATTGCTCAGCATATTTATGGGAGGCTACATTGTGTTTTTTATATATATATGGATATATATATATATATAGAGCTACATATATGGTTTTCACATATATGTAATGTGTTTCCGGGGTCCCGCGCATGGGCGGGAATATTCATGTGCTTATGACTTTGATGAGGATACCCCTGGAAGAGAACTAGGATTACAGGTAAGTAACTAATCCATATTCCTTAAAAATCGCACAAATAACCTAACCGAATTTTCTCAACTGTTTGCAGGAAAGGTCCCAGTGCTGAACCTAGGTGTCCAGCACTGAGTAACAAAAGTAATTAAAAAGTAACTTACCTGTGAATTGAATTTCCTTCCCTAGGATAACATTGGTGGTTCTTTGTGAAAAAGTTTCTAAGTGTCAACTTTTGAAATACAAGAATATTCTTTAAAAATCGTACAAACTACAAAAACGTAATTACTTACCTGTTTTAAGTAAATGTCCCAGTGCTGAATCTAGGAGCCCAGCACTGGATTACAAAAGTAACGTTAAAGTAACTTACCAGCTAATTGAATTTCCTTCCATAGGGTAACATTGACTGGTTTCACTTGGAAATTCTTCTAAGTGTCGAGTTTTGAGACTTGAAAATATTCACCTAAAATCAGCCGAATTACGAAAACGAATTTACTCACCTGCTATCAGGAGAGATCCCAGTGCTGGATCTTGGTGCCCAGCACTGACCTTAAAAAGTAATCACAACTGTACTTACCGGTAACGTGAATTTCCTTCCATAGGATAACATTGCCTGGTTTTTGCTGAAAAAGTTTCTAAGTGCCAACTTTTAAAATACAAGAATATTCCTTAAAAATCACAACTGTAACCAAAACGTTTTTACTCAACTGTTTACAGGAGATGTCCCAGGACTGAATCTAGGATCCAGTCCTGTGGTTAGAAAAGTAATCCAAAAAGTAATCTATTGCATTTAACTAGAAATTCCCATTGAGCTCAATGTATAATTGTGTTTAAAATTGTGTTGCCTATTGCAACAACTGTAACTATTGCATTCAAAAGTCTATTGCCTATTGAAAGTATTTACCTAAAGCATCTCATTCTGAGAAAGTATATTTTGATACCTATTGTTGGTTCTAAAATAAAACAAGCATATATTTTTATATACAAACCATTGGCCTAGAGTTCAGTTCTTGAGTGTGTGGCTTCATTTGCTGACTGAGTGTGTACAACAAATGCTTTACACTGTCCTCTGATACTGCCTTACTGCTCGACCAAGCTACCACTTTAGAGAGTAAGGTTATATCTAACTTTAGCCTCTGCCAAACCTTTGGGGACTGTGGACTCTGTGCACACTGAACCTTACTTTGGTTCAGTATATACAGAGCCACTTTCTTACATTGGTGGATCAGCGGTGGGATACAAACTTGCATTTGTTGGTCTACTTGGTTACCATCTGATCACACAACAGAACTCTTAAATTGCCTTTAGAATTCTGATTTTTTCAAATTGGCATTTTTACCAAATTACTAAAAGTCTTGTTAGGGCCTTGCTTAAGTCCCTTTAGAATTTTAGAAAATAAAAAGTCACTATAGTCAAGGGTAGAGGGGTTAGAACTTTTTGTTAGAATGTCTCAAGAAACAACCCAGCTATTAGTGAAAATAATAATGACATACAGGACATGGTTGGGGAGCTCGACCTCACCCCTTATCTTCATTTGTCTTTCAAAGAGATAAGGTCCTTATGTAAACTTAAAAATATACCAATGGGCCAGCATCCAACCAAACAAGCGCTCCAGGAGCTCCTGGCTGAGTATGCTAAGGCCCACCCCTCTGAGCATGGTGATGAACAAGCAGAGGAGGAAAGGAGTGAGGAGGATGGGTATGGTAACCCACCTCCACCACTTCCTAGGGAAGACAGGGTCACTGCACCCTTATTTCCAAGAGTAAACCTCTGGGGACCTAGGGGCCACCTAGGTGGTTCAGGTCCCACAGAGGACACGGAGGATAGCCTTAGTGAGGAGGACAACCTTTTAGCAAGGTTGGCCAAAACACTGGACCTAGAGACCAGACTCCTGGCTCTAGAGAAGGAAAGACAGGAGATGGGTTTAGCACCCATCAATGGTGGCAGCAATACTAAAACTAAGGATAGGGAGGAAACTTCTGATCCTAAAATCCCCAAAGGGATTGTCCCTAAATTTGAGGAAGGTGATGACATCACCAAATGGTTCACAGCCTTTGAGAGGGCTTGTGAAATAAGAAAAGTAAAGAAACCTCTCTGGGGGGCACTCCTGTGGGAACTGTTCTCTGGTAACTGCAGAGACAGGCTTCTGACCCTCTCTGGGCCAGATGCAGGGTCCTATGACCTCATGAATAATATAGAATTAGATTCAGGGGGGCTCACAAAACCCAGACCCAGTCCTGGATTGACTTCGTAGACTACTCAGTAAAGACACTGGATGGTTGGTTAGCTGGACATAATGTGCATGATTTTTCTGGACTTTACAATTTGTTTATGAAGGAACACATACTAAGTAATTGCACAAATGAAAAGTTTCATCAGCATTTGGTAGACCTAGGTCTAATTTCGCCCCAAAAATTGGGAAAGAAGGCAGACCACTGGGTCAAGACTAGGGTGACAAGGACATCCACTGGGGGTGACCAAAGGAAAGGGGTCACAAAGCTTCCCCAGAAGAAAGATAGTGAACCCCTTAAGGATAAAAGTAAGGAGTCCCAGGCAGCCCCCCAAAAACCTGTCCAGGAGGGTGGGCCCAAGGACACCTCACAAACTAAACCAGGGTACCAAGGTAAGAATTGGGATCCCAACAGAATATGGTGTCACAACTGTCAGAAGTCAGGACACCACACCAAGGACCCTAGCTGTCCTAAAAACAAGATCCCTAGTACAGCCCCAGGGGTGACTAGTGTAGCCCCAGGAGTTGCCAGTGTAGCTCTGGAGGAAGGGTCCTCAGATGAGGAAGTCCTCCTAGCTTTCAACTGGAAAATGGGCCCAAGAGGTAAGCTGGAGATCCCAGAGGGAGTAGACACTTCCACCGCCTACTGGTGAATGGAATCCCAGCCACTGCCCTGAGAGATACCTGTGCCAGTCACACTGTGGTGCATGACAGGTTGGTACTCCCACACCAGTATGTCCCAGGGGAAACAAGGAGAGTAAGGGCTGTCCCAGTCACTGTTAGGCCTGTGGCTGTAGTGTCCCTAGTCATAGCTGGGTCCCTTAGATGGAGAAAGGTGGTAGTCAGTAAAGACCTCCCCCTTGATTGTCTCCTGGGGAATGACCACTTAGAGGTGGATCTGAGCCAAAGAGAGGCACTGGCCCAATGCCAGGCCTCACCCAAGAAACCTGGGGGGGGGGGGGGGGCACAACCTGCAGTCAGTGCAGCTGAGCCCCAAAAGAGTAAAAAGGAACAGGGTAGGAAAAGTGGGCAACTGTTGGCCACAGTCCCAGAGGGCCAGGGAGATTCTATCCCAGTGAGGGAAAACTCCAGAAGTGGCCCTGGTAAAGCCCCCCCTAGCCAACAAGAAGACCTGACTAGTCAGGCAACTGTCCAGCCTGAGTTAGTGGCTCCTCAGCTGACAGAACAAAGGGTGGAGGAAGGGTGTTCACTACAAAGTGTAGTGACCCCCCACCCTAAAGCAACATGCAGACAGTGTAGAAAGTGCCATCTTTCTTGCATGGTATGCCCCCACTTTTTGCTGAATTGCTGATGTGCTTTGACTGAGTGTGCCCTGGGCTCCTGCCAACCAGGTACCCAGGGCCTGTTCCTTCCCTAAAACTGCATTGATGCCTACACCCAATTGTCATCCCTGGCCACAGGTCAGCCCCTGGTAAATGGTACCATGGGTACCCCGGGCACTGTGACCAGGGAAGGCCCCTAAGGGCTGCAGCACTTGTTGTGCCACCCTTGGGGACCCTGTACCTTTACACACACACACTGCCTTTGCAGGCTGCGTGTCTTGCTGCAGAACAAAAGTGAAGAGTCTACATGGCACACATCCCTGTGTGCCATGCCTACAAACCACTGCCCTGGCCTAGGTCAGCCACCCCTCTAGCTGGGTGCACTATGCCAGTGGTGAGGGCACAGAGGCATGAGCCCTGTGCCCCTACAGTGCCCAAGTCCATTTTTGGGCATTGTAAGTGCAGTGCTGCCATTAAGAGTATATGGTGCTGGGAGTCTGTCATTACGAACTCCACAGCACCATAATGGCCCCACTGAAAACTAAGAAGTTTGGTATCAAACTTCTCAGCACATTAAACCCACACTGATGCCAGTGTGGGATTTAATGTAAAACACACTCCAGAAGGGCATCTTAGAGATGCCCCCTGAAACCAACCCGACCTCCAGTGTCCGGACTGAGTGGCTGCCCAGGCTGCCACCACCAGACATGTTTCTGGACCCCTGGGTCGAGAGCTTCTGCTCTCAGGGGCCTGAAACAATGCGCATCCTGGGGCGAGGTGCCAAAGCCTCCTCCCCCAGGATGGGCAGGGGAAGCTTCAAAGGCCTGCCGCCTTTGAGCTTCCCCAGACCATTTGCTGCTCCCAGCAAACTGGTCCCCACTGGTTCTACCCCCACTTCTGGCGGGAGAACCGGCGGGAAAACCAGAGGCAGGAAATGGGTTGTGCCCACCTCTGCCAACTCCACCCCTAAGGTGGGAGAGGCGAGGTGAAGCACAAACCTCGAGTCCCCGCCATCTTGAGGATGGGGGACCCAGCCAACCAGGGACAGGCTCCTGCCCCCTCCCACTGGAGAGTGGCAGAATAGGGGTGTACCCACCCCAGGGACGGGACCCATTGGTCCCTGCCCTTACCTACCTGTAACCACCCCTAAATTCAGTATTTAGGGGCTCCCTGAACCTTCCTTCCTCAGTTCCAGATTCCAAAAACAAGAAAGAAGAACAAGAAACAAGAAGACCTGCGTGCAGCTGCTCACAAGAGGAAGACACCAACTGATTTGGCCCCAGCCCTACCGGCCTGTCGACCCTCGAACCGACTCCTGCTAAACCCCGGCGTCTCCAGTGGTCAGCACCCTCACAAACCCCGGGGGACCTGACTGCCTAGTGACTCCAACCCCCTGGGACTCCCAAGAGCAGTGGTACTGCTCAAAGCAAGCAACCAACCCCTGGTGCCAACCGGGAACCGCGAATCCTGCACCCGCCGAGCCCGGCCTGTGCCTGAGTGGGCAAATACCAAGAGGACGTCCGCCCGGCGACTGTGACCCAGAATCCAGCACCCAGGGGCCCTCCTCGACGCTCCTGACGACGCCTGCAGCCTCAGAACCAGGGACCCCTCCAACCGCGACCAGCCGAGCGTAAGATTTCCGACGCCTAAAGACACCGCTGCACCCGACGCCCCACGGCCTCCTGTGCCCAACTCCAGGGTGCCTACCCTTCCCACAGCTTCCCAACTTACCTCTCGAAGTGGTGGTCGCACCTGAAGAGTCACCGTCCCTGAGTTTGCAGTCTTTGTTCGTCACGCAGCTTTACCATTGAAAACCATTGGGCTCCCGACGGCCCAAAAGCCCACTGCTCCCGGCTGCCCCAGTGCCGCTGAGGGTGCACCAACTACCCTGTTCGACTTCCCCACTTGCCCTGAGCGAGTGACCAGGAGCTTTGCTCCCACAGCCGAGTGGCCTGCTAGCCAGCAGCCACCAACCAAAGCTCCCTTCCGTCCATAGGATAACATTGGGCCTACTCACTCTGCACCCGGCCGCCCCTGTGCCGCTGAGGGTGTAACAACCGTACTTACCTGACCCTGGGGGACCCCTGAGTCTATGCCCAGAACCTTAACTCTGCCAGTCGAGTACTTACCCAAAAGCCGATAACCCACTTTTCTTCCATAGGGTAACATTGACTGGTTTCACTCGGAAATTCTTCTAAGTGTGGAGTTTCCCAACTTTAAAATATTCACCTAAAATCAACCGAGTAACGAAAACAGAAATACTCACCTGCTATTAGGAGAGATCCCAGTGCTGGATCTTGGTGCCCAGCACTGACCCTGAAAACTAATCACAACGTTACTTACCGCTAACTCAAGTTTCTTCCATAGGGATCCATTGACTGGTTTTCTGTGAAATTTCTTCTAAGTGTCCACTTTTGAAATACCAAAATATTGCTTAAAAATCACAACCGTAACGAATTCCGATTTACTCACCTGCTATCAGGAGAGACCTCAGCACTGCATCTTTCAGACCAGTACTGACCCTGAAAAGTAATTTTAACCGTACCTACCCGTAATTTGAAATTCCTTCCGTAGGATAACATTGGTAATTTTACCCAGAAAAGTTTCTAAGTGTAAACTTTTGAAATGCCATAATATTCCTCAAAAATCACTACTATAACCAAAACGCTTTTACTTAACTGTTTACAGGAGATGTCCCGGGACTGAATCCAAGATCCAGTCTTGTGGTTAGAAAAGTAATCCACAAAGTAATTATTTGCATTTAACCAAAACTTTCCATTGAGCTCAATGTTGCATTGTGTTTGAAACTGTGTTGCCTTTTGCAACAACTGTGACTACTGTCATCAAAAAGACTATTGCCTATTTGAAAAGTGTTTAAACAAAGCATTTCATTCTGAGAAAGTATATTTTGATTCCTATTGTTGGTTCTAAAATAAAACAAGCCTATATTTTTATATACCAACCATTGGCCTAGAGTTCAGTTCTTGAGTGTGTGGCTTCATTTGCTGACTGAGTGTGTACAACAAATGCTTTACACGGTCCTCTGATACTGCCTTACTGCTCGACCAAGCTACCACTTGAGAGTAAGGTTATATCTAACTTTAGCGTCTGCCTTACCATTGGGGAACTGTGGACCCTATACACCCTGTACCTTACTTTGGTGCAGTATATACAGAGTCACTTTCCTACAGACAGCCAGGACCCAAAGAGACCTGTAAGATAACCCCTTCACTTGCCAGTCAGGAGCTAAAGGTGTGGTTCTGGGCACTGACAGTAGTCAGCAGCCTCTGCTGGGTGTTAGCCTTCATTGCAGCCCTAACCTTGGCATGGTGGCCTAGCCCCCTGCCAAATAAGCTAGGCCCCCTGACCCTATTGGTCATGGTGGGGTTGCTCAAACTGTGGGTGACCTCTGTGGGTAAGCTGGGCTTTGCCCTGGCTAAGTTAGACTTTGCAGAGGTGGGAACCTCTGAACCCAAACTAAAAAGATGGGGTGAAGACACTAAAGAGCAAGGAGAGGAGCTTTGGGAATTAGGTCCTGAAACTGATAAGGTAGGCCAGCTCCCAAAAGGGACTGACATGGACAGAAAGATGTAAGGCAGAGAAGGCCCTGCAACTTTCAAACCACTTCCCCCAACTCTTCCTCGCCTGAAAGACTAGACAGACTCTCCCAGCGTTGGCTGAGTCTCCTGGCCTTTGTGCTGGGGGGGCGCTTGTGTAGGAAAGTGGGTTTCTGTTGCAGTAACCCCCCCCCCCCTTTTTGCCCGATAACTGATGCACTTTTCCTTGGTGTGCCCTGGGTCCCTGCCAATCAGGTACCCAGGGCCTGTGTTCCTTCCCTAAAACTGCATTACAGCCTAAACCCCATTGGCATCTCTGGCCACAGGTAAGCCATGGGTAAATGGTACCCCGGGCACTGTGACCAGAGCAGGCCTCTAAGGGCTGCAGCACTTACTGTGCCACCCTTACACACACCCTTACACACACCCTTACACACACCCTTACACACACCCTTACACACACCCTTACACACACCCTTACACACACCCTTACACACACACACCCTAACACACACACACCCTTACACACACACACACCCTTACACACACACACACCCTTACACACACACACCCTTACACACACACACCCTTACACACACACACACCCTTACACACACACACACCCTTACACACACACACCCTTACACACACACCCTTACACACACACCCTTACACACACACACCCTTACACACACCCTTACACACACACACCCTTACACACACACACCCTTACACACACACACACCCTTACACACACACACCCTTACACACACACACCCTTACACACACACACCCTTACACACACACACCCTTACACACACACACCCTTACACACACACACCCTTACACACACACACCCTTACACACACACACCCTTACACACACACACACCCTTACACACACACACACCCTCACACACACACACACACACACACCCTTACACACACACACACACCCTTACACACACACACACCCTTACACACACACACACCCTTACACACACACACCCCCTTACACACACACACCCCCTACACACACACACCCCCTTACACACACACACCCCTTACACACACACACCCCTTACACACACACACCCCCTACACACACACACCCCTACACACACACACCCCCTTACACACACACACCCCTTACACACACACACCCCCTTACACACACCCTACACACACACACACCCTTACACACACACCCTTACACACACACACACACCCTTACACACACACACACCCTTACACACACACACACCCTTACACACACACACCCTTACACACACACACACCCTTACACACACACACACCCTTACACACACACACACCCTTACACACACACACACCCTTACACACACACCCTTACACACACACACCCTTACACACACACACACACTTACACACACACACACACCCTTACACACACACACACCCTTACACACACACACCCTTACACACACACACACCCTTACACACACACACACCCTTACACACACACACACCCTTACACACACACACACCCTTACACACACACACACACACACACCCTTACACACACACACACCCTTACACACACACACACACCCTTACACACACACTTACACACACACACACCCTTACACACACACACCCACCCTCACACACACACACCCACCCTCACACACACACACACCCACCCTCACACACACACACACCCACCCTCACACACACACACCCACCCTCACACACACACACACCCACCCTCACACACACACACACCCACCCTCACACACACACACACCCACCCTCACACACACACACCCACCCTCACACACACACACCCACCCTCACACACACCCACCCTCACACACACCCACCCTCACACACACCCACCCTCACACACACCCACCCTCACACACACCCACCCTCACACACACCCACCCTCACACCCACCCACCCTCACACCCACCCACCCTCACACCCACCCACCCTCACACCCACCCACCCTCACACCCACCCACCCACACACACACCCACCCACCCTCACACACACACCCACCCACCCTCACACACACCCACCCACCCTCACACACACACACCCACCCTCACACACACACACCCACCCTCACACACACACACCCACCCTCACACACACACACCCACCCTCACACACACACACACACACCCTCACACACACCCACCCACACACACACACACCCACCCTCACACACACACACACACACTTTTACTGGGCACTATGTGCGGTGCTGCCATTCGGAGTATATGGTGCTGGGAGGTTGTCAGCAAGGACTCCACAGCACCATGATGGCTGCACTGAAGACTGAGAAGTTTGGTATCAAACTTCTCAGCACAGTAAGCCCACACTGATGCCAGTGTGGGATTTACTGTAAAATGCACGAACTTAACCTACAATTCACGTCTTGTCTGAGGGGCTGCCTAGGCTGCTACACAGCACACATGTTGCTGGACCCCTGGGTAAAGAGCCATCCGCTCTCCCGGGCCTGCAACAATGCACGTCCTGGGCGAGGTGCTAGGCCTCCTCCCCCAGGATGGGCAGGGGGAAGCTTCAAAGGCATTCCGCCTTTGTGAGCTTCCCCAGACCACTTGCTGTACTCAGCAACTGGTCCCCACCGGTTCTCCCCCCCCCCCCCAATCCTGGCGGGAAACACCAAGGGAGGAAAGGGGGTGTGCCACCCTCTGCCAACCCCACCCCTCAGGTGGGGGAGGTGAAGTACATCTCCGGGCTCTCGCCATCTTGAAGATGGGGAGCCCTGCCCAATCAGGACTAGGCTCCTGCCCCCCTCCCACAGGAGAGTGGCAGGATAGGAGGTGTACCCACCCCAGGGCAGGGACCCATAGGTCCTTGCCCTTTACCTACCTGTAACGCCCCTAAATCTAGTATTTAGGGGCAGCCTGAACCTTCCTTCCTCAGATTCCCGCAACCTAAGAAGAACAAGCATTTGCAATGCAATAGGTCTCGCATTTACCAGAGTTTTAAGTTATTGGCATTGTAAATGACAATGCCTTTTATGTGTTGTTTTTAAAACAGATAAATAAAAGGCATTGTCATTTACAATGCCAATTGCTTAAAATCTCGCAAATACAAGACATATTGCATTGCAAATACGTTAGGCGCCTGTGCTATACATCTTTTTTAAACAGCATTAGGAGAGAGCGTGTCAGGGGGTTGTCGCCATGGGAGGTTACAAAATAAGACTATTCAAGGCCTATCACCAGAGGGCGCTGCTCCGTAAGGAGGGACTCCTAAGCCTATTGACCAATGAACAGCCACAGTTTACAGTGGACAATGACACAAGCCAATGAAAAATATGGGCTGAGTGGGCGGAGCTTCAAGTCCCTACCTGAATACAGCATGCCTCGCAGAACCGCGCATGCACTGCCCAGGCTCGACCTAAAAAGATACGGTTCCCATTACCGCCTATGGTAGAGGGCAGGGTACCCTATGCATAAACTGTGTTGTGCAAACATTACACCACTGTGTACCCACTACCAGGGTGATCTGCCCATTTTACAACATGAGATCGGTGCTGTGCACTCATTAGCCCACAACCAGTGTGGCTTAACATTCTTTCACAAGAGACAGCCAGCTGTCACACCTTAATTGTAAGCAGTATGCTGTGCCATCCTTTACCACAAGAGACAGGCCCTCTGCACCCATTACCTCTAAAAGCATGCCAAGGAGTATTACGTTATAAAAGCCAAATGTACACAATGCCAGCTGCACCAACATCATAACCGGTGTGCAATCCTGCCAACTGTAAACGCTATGTTTATCACTGCCCGAAACCTTGCTGTACCAACATCCCTGTTGCATTTGGGTTTATTTGCATCCTAACTTACCAAAAGATAGGATGTAGCACAAGCGGCCTTTCCCGTATGCACCCCAAAACGTAGACCACACAAACAAGAAGATGCTTTAAAATGAGACAGAATAACATTAACATGTAAGCAAGAGTTTGTGCTGCCTGGCACGGTTCTAAACTATATATAGTGTCTTGTAACAAGCAGCTGGACCGCTAACAGGACTACTCGGATGAGTCTGTCTTGTCTGCGTGTGGAAGGGATGTAATTACAACATACTGTGTCATCTAGTTTTCAGGATCAGCAGTTGAGTAAGCTGGTGTGTTTTATTTTTTTGAGAAAGGAAATGTAAAGCTTTGCACTTTCATGCGTTTTTATGATTTAAGAAATGTGGCAGATAATGATGATTCCTAAACTTCCACCGAGAAATGAACACGATGACCTACCTGCCACAGGAATCTTCAAATCTGCAAGTACCCGCATGCCTAAACTAACGGGGAATGGGCTCCTGTGCGGAAAACGACAAAGAGCTCAGAGGATGCAGGAATGACCTTTCAGATCGCATAAAATGAAGCATACAGGGACACAAAGCCTGGCTTTAATGCACAACAATAAATACGAATTCCAAGTCAATACACGACTTTCAATGTTTCGCTGGATAGCAAAGTAGACACTTTGTGGATTAAGAACTCCATCTGAAGACAAGTTGGCAAATTGTGTTTGTTTCGCTGAAAACTATCATGGCTGTCTTCAGAAGAGAGTTTTTATGGGCTGGGTCACACGCCTGTTACTTCTAGGTTGATCACTGCATAATTACGGGTAAATATGATGATGGAACATCCGGTCAAGCATACGCGTATTTGTCAAAGGTCGAATTCTGCTCAATGAACGAGCCCTCGACACACATCTCACTTCCGAAAGACTTGTTTTCACAAAGTTATTTGTTTGGAATAGTTTAAGGCACTGGGTTGGTTACTTCTCAGCATCAAATACCAATGTATTGCACATAAGTTACATCGTATGCAGCACATGAAAACTAACGTTACAGCTCTTTCATGTACAGCACATATTGACAAACATTGGAAAACGACTAACACATAGCATAATACAAGTTTGGCTGTTATCACATACCACACAAAACAGTGTCACAAAAGAATGAACCACCAGGCATCGCACATAATGAAAACAAGAGACGCCTCTAAAGTAATTTAATTTATTATCTGCCTCTTTCAGGCAACACAGGGGGAGGGAAGTCGGCTGCCTGCTTGCAGCAGAGAAAAGACAGAGGAGGGAGGCAGCGTCAGCACAAGTGAAGTGCTGGACAGCAGAGACGTCGGCAGCGTGAGAGGAGCGGGGGCGAGCGAGCACGGCAGCCTGCTGAGCTGACCACACGCTGGTGCACAATGGCCATGTGTTTTCAATTATCGCGCCCGCGTCTGGGCACGATAATTGCAAATAGATGGCGGCCCTGCGGGTAACCGCAGGGAAAAGGCCATTGTGCACGAGCGTGTGGTCAGCTTTCAAAAGCCCCTTACATAAAGTCTCGCAGAGCAGCGCTTGCGCGCTACTCTAGGCTCGACCTAAAAAGGACGAAAGAAGACGCCCAGCAGAGGAGACTGCAGAGAACAACTGACTTGGCCCCAGCCCTACCGGCCGTCTGCAGTTTCCAGAGATCCTGCGCCAAAAATAGTCTTGTCCTGCAGCCAGCGACCTCCAGAACCCCGAGGAGGACTGACTGCCTTCAACAAAGACCGGATCTCCTGTGAACAGCAGCTCTGTTTGAAAGAAACACCAAACAAAGACTCCGAGCCTGCTGAGGAAAAAGAAACCCGACGCCTGGAACCACCACTACACCCGTCGCCTACAGCCCAAGTGGCCCACCGGTCCCAGCGAGGTCCCCCAGCTCTCCAGAGTCCGAGTCCACCGTGGGTTGACCCCTCCAGGACTCCCCGACGTCGCCTGCAGCCTCTGCACGGAGACCCCCCACCCCCCCCAACCGAGTGGCACGGTAAGGTGAAATCTGACCTCAAAAGACACCCCTGCATCCAGGCGCCCTGGAGAAAGGAACCCGAGGTGCACCCCGAGCCATCCAACTTACCTGCCCAGCTGTTGGTTCCTCCTTGAAGTCTTCCTGGACCAAGCCTGCAGCTGAAAACCGAAAATCTCCATTGAAATCAACAGGGCACCCGACCTCAAAACAGCACCCTGCACCCGGCCGCCCTAGTGCCGCTGAGGGTGCCCCTTCTGTGCTAACTTGGTCCCCAACGTGCCCTGAGCTTAACCCTAGGAGCTTTGCTCCCACAACCCAGTGGCCTGCTTGCCAGCAGCCACCAACCGGAGTCCCCTTATCCTCCATAGGATAACATTGGGCCTCAACACTCTGCACCCGGCCGCCCTAGTGCCGCTGAGGGTGCAACAACAGTGCATCACTGACCCTGGGAGACCCCCGAGTCTAACCCCAGAACCCTAACTCAAAAGACAGACTACTTATCTCGAAACCGATAACTCATTTTTCCTCATAGGATAACATGGACACTTTTTCTTCCAAAAGTTTCTAAGTGTCGACTTTTGAAAACTAAGAATATTCCTTAATCGCACAACTAACCTAACCGAATTTTCTCAACTGTTTGCAGGAAAGGTCCCTGTGCTGAACCTAGGTGTCCAGCACGGAGTAACAAAAGTAATTAAAAAGTAACTTACCTGTGAATTGAATTTCCTTCCATAGGTTAACATTGGTGGTTCTTTGTGAAAAAGTTTCTAAGTGTCAACTTTTGAAATACAAGAATATTCTTTAAAAATCGTACAAACTACAAAAACGTAATTACTTACCTGTTTTAAGGAAATGTCCCAGTGCTGAATCTAGGAGTCCAGCACTGGATTACAAAAGTAACGTTAAAGTAACTTACCGGCGAATTGAATTTCCTTCCATAGGGTAACATTGACTGGTTTCACTTGGATATTCTTCTAAGTGTCGAGTTTTGAGACTTTAAAATATTCACCTAAAATCAGCCGAATTACGAAAACGAATTTACTCACCTGCTATCAGGAAAGATCCCAGTGCTGGATCTTGGTGCCCAGCACTGACCCTAAGAAGTAATCACAACTGTACTTACCGGTAACTTGAATTTCCTTCCATAGGATAACATTGCCTGGTTTTTGCTGAAAAAGTTTCTAAGTGCCAACTTTTAAAATACAATAATATTCCTTAAAAATCACAACTGTAACAAACGTTTTTACTCAACTGTTTACAGGAGATGTCCCAGGACTGAATCTAGGATCCAGTCCTGTGGTTAGAAAAGTAATCCAAAAGTAATCTATTGCATTTAACTAGAAATTCCCATTGAGCTCAATGTATAATTGTGTTGCCTATTGCAACAACTGTAACTATTGCATTCAAAAGTCTATTGCCTATTGAAGGTATTTACCTAAAGCATCTCATTCTGAGAAAGTATATTTTGATACCTATTGTTGGTTCTAAAATAAAACAAGCATATATTTTTATGTACAAACCATTGGCCTAGAGTTCAGTTCTTGAGTGTGTGGCTTCATTTGCTGACTGAGTGTGTACAACAAATGCTTTACACTGTCCTCTGATACTGCCTTACTGCTCGACCAAGCTACCACTTTAGAGAGTAAGGTTATATCTAACTTTAGCCTCTGCCAAACCTCTGGGGACTGTGGACTCTGTGCACACTGAACCTTACTTTGGTTCAGTATATACAGAGCCACTTTCTTACAGTGTGTATATATACACGCTCGCTCTCTCGCATCAACTCCATCTTTAGATTGTTTTTTTCCGCCATCGGGTTCAGATGTGTATTGCTGCGCTCCGGTTCGGCACAGTTTCTCAGACCCCTTCGACGCGCAATCCATACCCTCGACAGTATTGTTATCGATCGCGGTTCCCCATTTGTCGCGTATCGTCTCAACTTTAAAATCTTCGATCGGAAAACTTGTGGAAGGCCGCCGGGCCTGACCGCTCTAGCAGTCGATGGAATGTACTCCAAGTTATGTCCCGGGTGTCGTGCTAAATTTCCACGCACCGACTTGTACGAAGTGTGCAACCTCTGTCTGTCCCTGGAACACGATGAGAGACTGCGACGCGTGCCGATCGTTCCGATCGAAAGACTCTTCGTGATCGTCTGGCTCGACGTCACGAGATGCAACAGCAAAGCGGCTCCGCACCAGACATCTTCGTCGAAGATTCCGACTCTGAACATCATGCCCAGGGAGAAGAACAATTCTCAATGTCCAAGGCCGACTCAGACATTGAAGAAGAGGAGCAAGTTACTCCGGGTCAACGTACCGTGAGTAAAGACAACCCCTTGCCCCCCACGCCCCCAACAGCCTAAGACAAAGGCTCCGGTCCCTCCTCTGTCTTCGGGCCAAGGTCGGTACCGACAACGTTTCCGACGCCCCGCCCTTGGGCCCGGCTCAGAAACATAAAGAAAAGCCTTCCGGTTCGGGCTCGAACTGACCCCATCTCGGTGCCAACCCAACACCTTCGGCACCGAAACACAAGTCCAAGCCGACACCACCAGCGCCAAAAGGCTCGGAGCCGAAACCTTCGACGCCGAAACAGGCAACCAAGGGTAAAGAGACTGTCGAAAGAGCCTCGGTCCGATCACTCCATTTCGGATCCGAAACAGAAAAAGTTGGTGATTCACCCTGATACAGGGCATATTCAGGCCACTCTACCAAAAAAGAGGAAATTGGACCTACCAGAGGACTACCACATTCCTCTAAAAAAGATCCTACTGATCCCAATTTACTTATTTCACCTGAAAATTCATCACCAACTTCACCTAACCCACAAGATGATGGGGGTGGAGATGGGGATGACATCAAGATCCCCCACAGGACACTGATCCTTGGCAGGACTATCACACGGATCCAGATAATGATCCAGATTTGTACCCCTCCAGACCCTCCCCACCAGATAACATTGGGTACGTTGAGCTCCTTAATAGGGCTGCTCAATATCCCGGGGTGGAGTTACATTCAGAGCCATTAGAGCAGGATTTCCTCTTTGAGACCCTTAGCTCCTCTCACAGAGCTACTGATACTTTACCCATGCTCAAAAGTATGTTAAAACACACTCAGGACATTTTCAAAGACCGTGTCAGGGCAAGAATTATTACTCCTAGGGTGGAGAAAAAATATAAGCCCGCACCCACCGACCCTACATACATCAAAGGTCAATTACCTTTAGACTCTCTTGTAGTTTCTAATTCTCGCAAGAGAGCCAACTCCCAAACGTCAGATGAAGCTCCTCCTCCAGATAAGGAGTCCAAGCTCATTGACGCCTCAGGCAAAAGAGTAGCTTCACAAGCAGCTAACCATTGGCGTATTGCCAATGCTCAAGCTTTATTGGCTCGTTATGACAGGGCTCACTACGATGAGTTAGAGAAACTCATGCAGTTCTTACCTGACAAACACAAGACTATGGCTAACTACCTGATTCAAGAGGGTAAGCTCATTACAAATACCTCTATCAGGTGTGCCCTAGATGTGGCAGACACAGCAGCCCGTACAATTCACACCAGTGTACTCTTACGAAGGCATGCTTGGTTGAGAATTTCAGGTTTCAAACCTGAGGTGCAAACCTCCATCCTCAACCAACCCTTTGATAAGGAACATCTCTTTAAACCATCAGTTGACACCTCGCTTGAAAAAATGAAAAAAGATACAGGGGTCGCAAAGTCCATGGGGGCTTTGCAGTCACCCACCAATATGGGTTCCTATCGCCGCTCCTTTTATAGGGGTGGCTCTAAAAACATATCCACCGACACTACCTCCTCCTCTTACAAGGGTAATACTCAATCCCCCTCATCAAGAGGTTATTTCAGAGGAGGTTTTAGAGGGAACAATGGTAAGGGAAGAAGCAGAGGCAACTCCACACGCTCTTCCCCCTCCAACAACAAACAGTGACTTCCTTCCTGTACCCCGATCATTCCACTCCTGTCGGGGGACGTCTCTCCCAATTTCTCCCTGTCTGGAACTCCATCACTTCAGACAAATGGGTACTGCAAATTATCCAATATGGTTACTGCCTGGAACTTACAGCCAATCCCCCAAATATTCTTCCAAGACCACATGCAATGTCACCGGAAGATCTCACTCTTAAAGCAAGAGGTGTTCTCTCTCTTAGGAAAACAAGTTAAAGAACCAGTCCCATTACAATACCAAGGGACCGGGGCATACTCCCTGTACTTCTTAATTCCCAAGCAGGACGGCTCTTTAAGACCTATATTGGACCTCAGACAACTAAATCTCTACATCCAATCAGACCACTTTCACATGGTCACACTTCAACAGGTTCTCCCGCTCCTTCAGCAAGGCGACTTTCTGTCCACTCTGGATCTAAAGGACTCCTATTTCCATATTCCCATTCACCCCGCTCACCGCAAATACCTCAGGTTTGTGGTAGACTGCCAACATTATCAATTCAAAGTCCTCCCATTCGGAATAACTACAGCACCCAGGGTTTTCACAAAGTGTCTGGCAGTAGTCGCGGCCCATCTAAGCACATTCACGTCTTCCCCTACCTAGACGACTGGCTAATAAAAGCCAGCTCGCAAAAGAGCTGCCTACGCCACACTCGAAAAACAGTACAACTGCTTCACGACCTCTGGTTCACTGTAAACCTCACCAAGTCTCATCTCCAACCATCGAACACCCAAGTGTATCTAGGAGCCACAATAGACGCTCAAAGCTCTAGCGTGTCCCAACCCAGTCAGGATCTGCAACATGCAGACTCTAATATCGCAGTTTCAGCCTCAACACATTACCAGCTCGAGTGTTCATGCAATTGCTAGGAATGATGGCATCTTGCATTTTAATCGATCCATACCCAAGACTCCAAATGCGTCCCCTACAGGAACGCTTAGCACGTCAGGCTCACGGTCAGTTATCAGATCTAGTGTTATTGGATGGCCGCACACATCGCTCTCTGCAGTGGTGGAACATACAAAACCTTTCCAAGGGATGGCCATTCGTCGACCTGGTTCCACAGATGGTGCCAACAGTAGACTCATCGCTCACTGGTTGGGGAGCTCATCTTCAAAAACATACCATTCCGGGCATATGGACTCTGCAACAGAAACAACTCCACATAAACCATCTAGAACTGCTAGCAATTTTTCTAGCATTGAAATTCTTTCAACTTCATCTAGTAGGCAAAGCTGTCCTGATTTGCACAGACATGACAGCAATTTACTACATACAAAAACAGGGAGGGAGACTCTCCAGCTCTCACAGCTAGCCCAGACCATCTGGAGATGGGCCATACCTCAAAAAATATATCTCCTTGCAGAACACCTCCCAGGAGTAAACCACCACATTGCAGATCTGCTCAGTCGTCAATGACAGCAGATCCACAAATGGGAACTCCACCCTCCAGTTCTCCTCCCATTCTTCCAAATGTGGGGCTTCCCAGACCTACATCTGTTCGCCACCCACCTAAACGCAAAATGCCCAAACTTCGCATCTAGGTATCCACACCCATTGTCCAAAGGCAATGCGCTATGGATGAATTGGTCAGGGATATTTGCTTACGCTTTTCCGCCTCTCCCACTCATTCCATCAGTGGTTCGGAAGCTCAGACAGCAGTCCTTCACACTAATCCTAGTTGCTCCCACATGGGCCCGTCAACCCTGGTTCACAACCCTGTTGAAGCTGTCTGTAATGCCTCACCAAAAACTACACCTTACTCCCAACCTTCTCACTCAGAACCATGGAGAGATAAGGCATCCAGATCCCAGTCATCTCGACCTTGCGATCTGGCACCTGAAATTCTAGAGTTTGGTTATCTTAATCTTCCGCCAGACTGCATGAATATTATCAAAGAGGCTAGGCGCCGTACCACAAGAGCATGCTATTCAGCAAAGTGGAAACGGTTTGTCATTTACTGTAACAACAAAATCAATCCGCTAGATGCTAGACATCATTTGCTATCTATTACATCTACAGCATTCTAATTTAGCGTACACATCTATACGCTTACCTCTTGCTGCAATAGCTGCATATCTACAAAACAGACAGCATTTGTCTCTTTTTAGAGTGCCTGCTATTAAAGCATTTATGGAAGGACTTAAGAGTCATTCCACCCAGACTTCCACCTGCTCCAGTGTGGAATCTCAACATAGTTCTTACAAGACTCATGGGTCCACCTTTTGAGCCATTGCACAAATGTGAACTGCAATTTCTCACTTGGAAGGTAGCCTTCCTCATAGCCATCACATCTCTGAGAAGAGTGGGTGAGCTTCAGGCACTAACCATAGAAGAGCCATTTTTACAAATACACCAAAACAAAGTGGTTCTGAGGACTAACCCCAAATTTTTACCTAAAGTCATTTCTGCCTTTCATATCAACCAATCTGAGTTGCCTGTGTTCTTCCCTCAACCAGATTCAGTGGCAGAACGTGCTCTTCACACCTTAGATGGCAAAAGAGCATTACTATACTACATAGAAAGAACAAAACCTTTCAGGAAAACCAAGCAACTTTTTGTTGCTTTTGCTCCACCACATAAAGGCAATCCAATATCAAAATCAAGTATTGCACGGAAAGATTTGGGAATAATTTGTTCCCAGACTTGTTGTGCGCTGTGCTGTCTAGAAGAGGCACTGTAGTGCGTTTCAAACTTAGTACAAAATAACTATGAAAGTAGGTTTCAAATAACTGAACGAGCACACAAGTAGTGTATAACCGGCACATAGACCCATTGCCAGAGGTGCAGCATGGTAAATGCGCTGTGCGTTTTTAATGTAGTACCAAACTATGAAAAATGTTTCAAATGACCTAAGGAATCACACACGTAGTGTAAAACCAGCGCATTGACACATTGCCAGAGGCGCAGCATGGTAGATGGGTTGTGCATTTGGAACGTAGTGCAAAACTATGAAAAATACGTTTCAAACAATTTAAAGAAATACCAATGTGGTGTGTAAACCACATATTGACACATTGCCTTAGGCGCCGCCTGGTAGATGTGTTGGATTTTTCCAACCTTCTAATGAAAAGTGGCTGTGCTGCGTTATTTAAATTTTAATGCTAGTACCTGGAGCCATTCATCCGTGCTTTGCTCATATACTATATATAAAGGAGCAAATTCTTACCTTGTTTTCAGATGAACCATCAGCTCCTTGCAGAAACCCCTCCCCCTCTAATTCCCCCTAGAGCGCATTCTACACGCAAACTGGGGGCTTCTATGGCATTCTTAGGAAATATACCCATAGATGACATCTGCAGAGCTGCAACATGGTCTACACCACACACATTCACTAAACACTATTGTGTAGATGTGTTAGCAAGACAGCAAGCTAGTGTGGGCCAGGCAGTTCTACGTACACTATTTCAGACCACTGCAACCGCTACAGGTTAGCCACCGCTTTGGTAGATAACTGCTATGTAGTCTATGCACAAGCATATGATCTACATCTCATATGCCTCGAACGGAAAATGCTACTTACCACAGTATGCATCTGTTCTTTGCATGTAGAGCTGTAGTCACATGCGCCCGCCCGCCTACCCAGGGTACCTATACCAGAACTATCTTACTTAGATACAATACACATTGACATCTCTTTACTACTCTTACTAACTCCATCACCCTCTGCGGCAAATCAGTCTTAAGATGGAGTCGATGCCCATGCGCACTATCACCGAAAGGAGGAGTCACCTACCTCGTGACTGGAAAGACTTCTTCGAAGAAAAACAAAGTGCAAACATCCGGACCCAACACTAGATGGCAAGCTATGCACAGCACGTGACTCTACAGCTCTACAGCTCTACATGCTAAGAACAGATGCATACTGTGGTAAGTAGCATTTTCCTTTTTTTACAAAAACAATTGGTCTGAAGTTTAGTCTTTGAGTGCGTGAATTCATTTGCTGACTGAGTCTGTACAACAAATGCTTAACACTGTCCTCTGATAAAGCCTTACTGCTCGACCACACTACCACAAATAGAGAGTGAGGTGCTATCTACTTTACCTCTGCCTACCTTTTGGGTTCCACTGGACTCTGTGCACACTGTACCTCACTTAGGTATAGTATATACAGAGCCAGCTTCCTACAAACCCCAAAGGTAGGCAGAGGTAAAAGTAGATAGCACCGTACTCTCTATTTGTGGTAGTGGGGTCGAGCAGTAAGGCTGTATCAGAAGGTAGTGTTAAGCATTTGTTGTACACCCTCAATCAGCAAATGATATATCACACTCAAGACTTCAGACCAATTGTTTTTGTATAACATTCTTTTAGTTATTTTATTTCCAAGAACCAAGCAAGCCTGGCCCAGGTAAGCAATAAATACTTTACAGTAGTAATGCTGTTTGTAAACAGTTTGAATTGCAATTGTATATGCACTTTGTTTGGATTACTGTAGAGTTACTGATAATGCAATGCTTTTGATATACTGTACACATACTTTGTATAGGCTTTTTAATAGAATGTCGATTAGATTATAGATTACTTTTCTTACACAGTGCAGTACACCTGGATACTGCACTGGGACATTCCCTGTAAACAGGTAAGTAAAGCGTTTTGGTTATTTAGTTAGTTTAAAGGTTTTCATAGATTTTCCAACTCCACACTTAGAAACTTTTCATAGAAAAACAGTCAATGTTATCCTATGTAACATTGGGAGAGTCCCCCAGGGTCAAGGATGCACTCTTGTTACACCCTCAGCGGCACTAGGACGGCCGGGTGCAGAGTGCTGAGGCCCAATGTTATCCAATGGGGGATAGAGGGACTCCGGTTGGTGGCTGCTTACGAGCTGGCCACTGGGTTGTGGGAGCAATACTGCTGGAGTTAAGCTCAGGGCAAATGAGGGTTCAAGCTAGCACAAAAGGTGCACCCTCAGCGGCACTGGGGCGGCTGGGTGTAGAGTGCTGTTTTGGCGTCTGACGCCCTGTAGCTTTCAATTGGGAGTCTCCGGTTTTCAAACACACTGCAGGCTCGGGGGCGAAGGTCTTCTGGGTGCAACCACCACTTGGAGAGTTAAGTTGGGATGCTCGGGGTTGGTTAGGCACTGTCGGTTGGGCCACCCAAGGCCGTGGGGTGTCTGGTGCAGGGGTGCCTTTTAGGGTCGGCTCTTCTTACCAGCTCCTGGTCACGGTTGGGGGAGGGCCTTCTGGATTTAGGCTGCAGGCGTCGGCTGGAGGCAGGTCAGGGATCGCCAGATCCCAGGTCACGATCGCCGGGGAGACCACCTCTTGGTGTTGGGCCACTCTAACTTGGGCCGTGGACGTCGGGTGCAGAGTTGCGGATCCTGCCGGAGCTGGAGTCTGTTGGTCAACAAATCCGGTGTTCACGGGTGACAGTCTTTTCTTTTGAAGGCAGGGCAGGTCCTCGGATCTTGAGGCTGCTGGCTGCAGGACACACCGGGGTTCGCTTCTGCAGGTTCGAGGTGGGGACAGGCCGGTAGGGCGGGGACCAAGTCAGTAGGCGTGCTCCTCTTGTAAGCTTCGACACAGCTGTTCGGTCCTTTTCTTCTGGTTTCTTGTCTGAGGAAGCAAGGTTCAGAGGTGCCCCTAAATACTAGATTTAGGGGCGTTGCTGGTAGGTAAAAGGTTGGGACCAATGGGTCCCTTCCCTGGGGTGGGTACACACCCTATTATGCCACCCTCCAGTGCAAGGGGGCATATACGTCACTCTGGTTGGCTGGGTGCCCCCCATCTGCAAGATGGCGGGGACTGAGTTGTGCTTCACCTCGCCTTCCCCACCTGAGGGGTGGAGTTGGCAGAGGTGGGCACACCTCTCTTCCTCACTTGTTTTTCCCGCCGGTTCTCCTGCCAAAACGTGGGGGTCAGAACCAGTGGGGGCCAGTTGCTGAAAGCAGCAAGTGGCCTGGGGAAGCTCACAAAGGCGGCAAACCTTTGAAGCTTCCCCTTCGTGTACCCTGCCCATCCTGGGGGAGGAGGCTTGGCACCTCGTCCCAGGATGTGCATTGTTTCAGGCCCCCGATAGCAGCAGGCTCTGGACCCAGGGGTCCAGAAGCATGTCTGGTGGTGGCAGCTTCTCAGCCTGGACACTAGTGGTAGGTCGTTTTTCAGGGGGCATCTCTAAGTTCCCTCTGTGTGCATTTTTCATTAAATCCCACATTGGCATCAGTGTGAGTTTAATGTGCTGAGAAGTTTGATACCAAACTTCTCAGTTTTCAGTGTAGCCATTATGGTGCTGTGGAGTTCGTAATGACAAACTCCCAGCACCATATACTCTTGATGTCAGCACTGCACTTACAATGTCTAAGAATGGACTTAGATACTGTATGGGTACAGGGCTCATGCACCTGTACCCTCACCACTGATATAGGGCACCCAGGTAGAGGGGTGACTGATCTATGCCAGGGCAGTGGGTTGTAGGCATGGCACACAGGGATGTGCCATGTGGACTTTTCACTTTGTTCTGCACCAAGACACGCAGCCTACAAAGGTAGTGTGAGAGTGTAAAAGTACAGGACCTCTAAGGGTGGCACAATAAGTGCTGCAGCCCTTGGAGGCCTTCCATGGTCACAGTGCCCTGGGTACCTCTGGTACCATTTACCAGGGGCCTACATGTGGCCAGAGATTCCAAATGGATTTTGTTTTCAATGCAGTTCTAGGGAAAGAACATAGGCCCTGGGTACCTGTTTGGCAGGAGCCCAGGGCACACTCAGTCAAAGCACATCAGCATCTCAGCAAAAAGTGGGGGCATACCATGCAAGAAAGATGGCACTTTCTCACATGTGGTTCCTGTTTGGACAGGGAGCATACCTCTGTGTGAGAAAATGGGGTTTTGCAGCGTGAATCTTTCTGGATTCACTATGCTGTGCAATATTCCGCGGTCTAGTGGTTGGGTCCGGAATCGTAGTCTCGTTTCTCTTTTTTTTTTTTTTTTTTTTTGTAGCCCAGGTGGGCGTCCGCCCCACCATTTGGTGTCCTTCGGTGACGTCCCACCCTTGGGCGCCATCTTCAGATTCTTTTTTCCGCCGTTGGGTCTGGATCGTCATGAAGAGCTCCAGAGTTGGAAGAGGAGAAAAGAGGAGAGAAAAAGCAGAAAGAACCGAGAAAATTGGAGTTTCTTCATCACAAGACAAAGAACATACTACCGGGACGACGAAGTAGGTGAAAAGTGGAGAAAACTTCGATGTCCGACGGAGAATGCGCACACAGGGGGCTCCCTGAGCGCGGGAATGGACAAGACACCATTCAAATTTTGCAGGAACTGCCACCACAAGTTCGCGCAGAAGGACCAGCACCCAGTCTGCAACCTCTGCCTACCGATCGACCATCAGATTACCGACTGCAACGCCTGCTCGGCATTCGCCCCCCAAGACCCTCAGAGTGAGGGACAGACTGAGGAGAGCAAACTACAGTATGCAGGGGCAGGGACAACCCCCGTCGCTGCGGGACCTGGGCCTCTCCAGCGGGGAAGAGGACAACCTCGCCGAGGGACCAGAGGACTGCACGGTCGTAGAGACCGATACCAGACCAAGGAAGGAGGTAAGAGACGTCGACCCCTAAAACCCCGACAGACTCTCAAACCAGAGCCAAAGTCCTCGAAAGGAGCACTGGCGTCGAAGCAATTGACGACCACAGCTGCGTCCAAGGACAAACAGCCCAGCGGATCCTTCGAGAAGGACTCCCGGTCGGCGAAAGCTCAAGAGACACCCAGGTCGTCGAAGCACGGCTCTGAGAAGTCTCACCCGACGCCGAAGGGGAAAGAGCAAACGGCAACTTCGACGTCAACATCCACGACCTCGAAGAGAGCCGCCGAAACTCTCGACGCCGAACAAGCGGCAGAGATGGAGAGGAAGAAGAGAAGGCTCGAGGCCGAGATGACCAGTATCCTACAAAGAAAAAGGATTTTGACGAACGGATGAGTAGATACACCATCCCTTGAAGCCCCTGACGGTTATCGAACCAGAAGTCTAAGAGGAGTTCGATGCCACCGAACCGCCGAAAACTCCCGAACCGTCGGAGCAACAGGACGAGGAGGGCCTGTATTACTAAGCTGAGGGCGACGAGGACCAGCAGACTCACTTCGGCTCGACACCCTCGGAGGCTCAAGACCTGGACTGGCAGGATCTCGACACCGAAAATGCAGAAGAGGCCGTGGAGACGTATCCGTCGAGGCCTTCGCCACCGGACGACATTGGAATATACAACATAGTCGTCAGGAACGCTGCAGCATCCTATAGGGTGGAAATGGAGGAGTAAAAGCCCAAGGCCTGTTTTCTCCTGGAGACACTGCTGCCAACACAAACTAGGAGCCAATTCCTTCCGATGCTCCCAGGTGTACTGGACCAAGGCAGGGAGGCTTTCAAGGAGCCAGCTACCTGCAGATCTGTCACCCCCAGGGCAGAGAAAAATACAAACACTCTTCTAAGGATCCCCCATATATCCAGGGATCTGTGCCGGCTGATTCAATTATTACTGCAACAGCCAGGAAGAGGGCCAACGTTCCCACAAACTCCGGGCCACCTCCAGACAAGGAGAGCAAAAGAATAGACGTCACAGGGAGGAAAATTGAGGAATGCGGCAATCCATTGGCGCATTGCCAACTCCAATGCCCTGATAAACAGGCATGCCTACCAACATTGGGCTGAAGTAGGACAGTTGCTCAAACTGCTCCCGACTTAACCCCAGCAAAGAGCGGCCCACCTGGTGGAGGAGGGCAAGAGTATGGCCAACACCTGCCTGAAGTCGGCCTTGAACGCAGCGGACACGTCAAGCAGGCTAATGATGATCGGGGTAACAGAGCGGAGACATACCTGGCTGAGGATCTCCGGGTTCAAACCGGAAGTACAAAACAACATCCTGAACCTACCCTTCAATGGGGAGAAGCTGTTCGGCACGCCCGTGGACGAGACGCTGACACAGCTAAAAAAAGATAACGAAACTGCAAGGTCCATGGGGGCACTGCAGTTCAGAGGGATGAGAAGGGGCGCACCCCCTCACGAAGACCAAATGGCAGAGGAGGGAACCAGCCGGGAACATCACACCAGGCCTTCCAGCAAACATTGCAGGGAAGCAGCCAGGCGCAACAGGGTCAGCAGCAACAAGGCTGGCAAAACTAACAAAGGGGACAGTACTTTCGAAGCCGACCAAACGGACGAGGACAGACAAGAAGAGGCGGCCAGCAACCCGCCCAAAAGTGACTCCACAGTACCAAACGTGCCCGCACTAACAACATCCTTAGTGGCGCGGCTCAACAAAAGACACAAACCACCATTCCAAATCAACGACCATGTGACACCCGTAGGAGGCAGATTAAAACACTTCTTCCAGGAGTGGGAGAAGATAACAGACAAATGGATACTCAACATCATACAGTTCGGCTACTGCATAGAACTGGTAAAGAGGCCACCAAACAGAAGGCCAACCAACAAGACACGCTCAGCAGAAGAGCTATCACTGCTGTGGCAGGAGGCACAAGAACTCCTCCACAAGCAGGCTATAGAAAACGTACCATACAAGGAAAGCAGCACGGAGTGTACTCAAACTACTTCCTAGTACCAAAAATAGACGAAACGTTAAGGCCCATACTGGACCTACGGTTCCTAAACAAGTACATAAAGACTCAAAAGTTCAAAATGACGTCCTTACAGGATGTTATACCTCAGATAAGGCACGGGGATTTTATGTGCACAATAGACCTAAAGGATGCCTACCTACACAGGATACTGTAGAGTACTGTGAGCCGCTGTCCAGGTTCCCAGTACCAGTGTTCTTCCCCTAAAAACTTGTCCACAGCTGTTACTTCTGCCCCCCCCTGTAAGTCCCTAGAAAGTGGTACCCTAGCTACGTTGGGCCTGGAGGCTGAAGAGGGTCCCCTGGGACCCCCTCACTAGGACCATGACCCTGCCGCCCCTGTGAGGTAAAAAAAAAATGACCAAGTCGACATGGCACACTGCCTGTGTGCCATGCCAGCTAACCCTGCCTAAGATATAGGTAAGTCTTCCCTCAAGTAGGCGTTACCAGCCCTAAGGCCGGGTGCACTATATCCCAGCTGTGGGCATATCTGTATGAGCAGATATCCCCCTACAGTATTGGGGTCTATGCCCTAATATTGTAAGTGCCAGGGAAGCCATAGATAGTACACGGGCTGGCAACTTGACAACTAGAGTTCCACAGGACCATGATGGCTTCACTGAACCCAGAATTGTTTGGTACCAAACCGCTCCCTGTAATAAATCCACACCGATGCCATGTACTCAAAGGGCACCTCAGAATTGCCCCCTGAAAACCTACCAACCCTGGTGTGGTCTCTGACCAGCTGGAGGCAGCCAGCCACCACCAGACATGTTTCTGGACCCCTGGGTAGAGAGCACCTGCTCTGAGACCAGAAACAATGCACATCTTGGGCAGAGGTGTCACTTCTCCTCCCCCAGGATGGGCCAGTGCTCGAAGAGGGAAGCTTCAAAGGCTTGTCGCCTATGTAATGCGACCCCCAGCCTCTTCTGCTAGCAGCAGATGGCAGGCTCTGGTTTACACCCCCACTTTGGGCGGGATAACCGGCAGGAAAAACTCAAAAGAATAGGTGGTGTGCTCACCTCTGCCAACCTCACCCCCTAAGGTGTAAGGAGGGGAGGTTAAGCACAACTTTCAGTCCCCACCATCTTGAAGATGGGGAGAACCCTCCAATCGGGGCAAGATCTATGCCCCCTCCTCCAGGAGGGTGGCATAATGGAGGGTGTAGTCACCCCAGCTAAGGTGCCAATTTGCCCTACATACTATGCCCCTAAAACACCTACATTTAAAATTTAGGTGGCTCCCCCAGACCTGGACCTCCGATCTGCGACAACCTAAGAAGAAAGACTACCCTGCAGAGAAGGCTGTGACTACCTTGGCCCTAGCCTAGCCCTACTGGCCTGTCTCCAGCTTCTGCGAACCTGTGACCTGTCTTGCAGCCAGCGACCTCTGAAACCCCTGGGAGGACTGCTGCCTTCGAAAAAGGCTCCAATCTCCCGTGGACAGCGGACCTGTCCTGAAGAGACCTATTCCAAGGACTCCGGATCCAAGTGGATCTGCGTCTCCTTCCCACTCTGCACCCATTGCCCACATCCAGAGTCTGAGTGGCTCATCTGTGCAGTGAAGTCTCCCCAGCGATCCTGACCTCATGTCCAACGTTGACTGACTTCTCCTGATCTCCACGACGGCGCCTGCAGATCGAATCCAGAGGCTCCTCCTGACCGCAACCGGTTCCGGAAAGAAGACTCTGCTGAAAGGCACCCCTGCACCTGAAGCTCCTGGACCTTGGTGAGCTGAAAAGACAGTGCCCATACAACCCCCTACAGCCCAACTTACCACTGCTGTTGTTGGTCTTCCTCTTGCAACCTTCGGTGCCACCCCTGCAGCCTCTTTTCCATAAGAAGAATCCTCATTGAAAAGATTTGGGTGCCAGATGTCGAAATACACCCTGCACCCGGCTGCCCCTGTGATGCTCGTGGTGTGTGGGGTGCTGCTTTGTGGCCCTTCCTGTGCTTAACCTAACCCCCAAAGCTTGGCCCCTGCACCCGATCCACTTACTTGCAAGCAGTGTTGCTCCAGGCACCCCCTGTCTATTGGAAAGCTTTGGGCGAAACTCTGATTTTGACCTCTGCATCCGGCCACCCCTGTGCTGCTGGTGGTGCAGTTTTGGTACTCACCCGACCCCTGGCCCTTGCTGTCTTTTGTCTCCGAAGACTGGGATTGTAAGTGCAGTACTTACCTGTTTAACCGCGATATTGTTTTCCCCGTAGGATAAAATTGGACTGTGTTGGAAAGTTTCGAAGTGTCTATTTTTCAATGTGAAAAGAATTTTTAATTAAAAACGTACTTGCCTCATTATGAAGGTCTTGGTCTTAAAATAAAGTACAAAGTATATTTTTCTAAAATTGGTGTGGATCTCCTTGAGTCGTGTGTCCGTCATTGATCACTGTCTTGCTATAAATGTCTTACACTCCTTGTTAGGCCTAAGGCTGCTCGCCCACACTACCACTAATAGAGCACTTTGAGTTTTACATTGAGCCCTGTGCACTTTTGGTGGAACCCCTGGACGCTGTGCACAATATAACCACCAAGTGGCAATATCCTATACAGAGCCAGCTTCCTACACTCTGCCAGCCAGAAACCTCCTGTTTGAGGCATGTGTGCTATAGATACTCATGCTTTGCATTCTCCTGCCATCTAGTGTTGGGTCCGGATGTTTGCAAGTTGTTTTTCTTTGAAGAAGTCTTTTCCAGTCACAAGGCAAGGTGACACCTCATTTCGGTGATAATGCGCATAGACTCCATTGTTAGATTGTTTTCTTTCAGGCATCGGGTTCTGATGTGGTTTGCAGCTCAAGTTCAAAACTGTTCTTCGGGATCCCCTCGGTGCGCAACACACTGTACCCTCGTCTGTATTGTTTTGTACGTGTTACACCATTCTCAGCGTGTGGAAAAAATAGGAAAACTTGGTCTTCGGTATAGAAGACATCGTTGGCGGCCTTTGGGCCTAGCCGCGTCGGCCGACTTACACTCTGTTCCTTGTTATCTAGTCTTCTGCCGATGGATCGGACTCCCTTTCAATTTTGTCCTCAGAGCCATTCCAAAGTATCCGCGCACTGACCTGCATAAAGTCTGCAACCTGTGCCTCTAACTGGAGCACAGGGAAGAAGATTGCGACGCTTGTCGATCGTTCCGATTGAAAAAGACTTTGCGGGACCGTCTGGCTCGACAAAGGGACATGCAGCGGCAGAACATTGAAAACACCCTCGATGTCTTCGGAGAAGATACCGAGCAGGAGGAAATGGAGGCGTCAGCAACGGAAGAGGATGTGGCCTTCTCTATTCAAGAATCTGACTCTGAACTGGAGATTGAGTTGGAGTCCGAAGAAGTTCCAGTGGGACAGTGTTAGACCTGTCAGCCCCAGGGTGGTCTTTCCCTGTTTTTTTTCCCTTTTGCGCCTCATTTTTGCCACCATATTTTTACTGGACCTAGGTCTCCGGGCGCCTTGCCACTGCTAGCCAGTGCTGAGGTGCAGGTGCTCTCTCTCACTCAAGATGGCTGCCACAGGCCCCTGCTACTGCAGAGGGGCCTTACACGCATACACACTAGTAGCCAGGGTCAGGCTGGGACATAGGGATACAGTATCCATTCCGTCCCCGCCTCTGGGCCACATAGCCAGGCATGTAGAAGGTTCCAGAACCTTCCGGGCTGTGGGAGGAGTTATGTTTTGCCGCCTTTGGGAGAGTCACCTGACCTAGGGGTATAAAAGGCTTGGAGGGAAAACTTTCTAGTCAGTTGATGAGGCACCACTGATCCTGGGAGAACCTCCGCCGGAGTACAGGCTTTAGGGCCTAGGGGGAGACCTACACTACTGCTGCTGACAGGGCTGAGGCCCTGCTGTAGTAAGATAGCTGAGGAACGCCCACCACCCACTGACCTTGCCCAGTGTGAGGGGACCCAGGGAACCACCTTCAGCGTGCCGGGAGGAACATCAAGCACTCCCAGACCACCAACTCATTCCCCCCCCCCTCCCCCCCTCATAAGAAGAAACTTTGACAAGAAACTTTGACAAGAAACTTGTAATAAGAAACTCCTGACAAGAAACTCCTGACAAGAAACTCCTGACAAGAAACTCCTGACAAGAAACTCCTGACAAGAAACTCCTGACAAGAAACTCCTGACAAGAAGCGCCTAAGAAGCAACCAATCTGGAACCGTCGCAAGACACCTTAATTTGAGGAGGCCTGACCGACCAGCCAGGCCTGAAGCCTAAAACTGCCCAACTGGGGATCACCAGGTAAAGCGCCGTACCCTGAAGCGCTAGACCTTCACCCCCTACCTATTCCTGCCTGCTGCTGGGCTGCCCCCAAGTACTTTTCCAGTCAGCCCTGCCCACAGGCTGCTGGTGCGCCCTGCGTTCTGCCTCCCCTCAGGTCACTGACCTTGTGAGGAAATCACCGCCGCCGCGTGAGAAGTGTGGTGAGGTGCGCCGTCGCGCCCTCACCGAAGGGAGCGCTGAGGTGAGGGAAGCCCCTTTAGTGGATGTGGTGAGGTGCGCCGTCCGCGCCCTCACCGAAGCCTCTACAAATTGCCCAAAGCATTGCCACCGGGCCCAAGGCCCCACCTCCGCCGTCACGGCCGAAGAAATCCCCACCGCCGCGGCTGAAGAAATCCCCACCGCCGCGGCTGAAGAAATCCCCACCGCCGCGGCTGAAGAAATCCCCACCGCCGCGGCTGAAGAAATCCCCACCGCCGCGGCTGAAGAAATCCCCACCGCCGCGGCTGAAGAAATCACCACCGCCGCCGTTGCGGCCGAAGAAATCACCACCGCGGCCTAGCGCGATCCGCGAGGCCTCCAGGCCCGCCGTTGCAGAGCAACCGGGGACGCCGGCCGCGCCCCCAGGAAGGCCGCGCAGCGATTGGGCGCCGGCTCCCGCCACGCCCCCAGCGCCGACGGAGGCCGAGGAAGAGCCCCGGCCGTGCAGAGGGAGACGGGGAGCCGGCCGGAGAGGACTGCCGGCGCCCGCTCCCATCCCCAAAGTCCCTGAAGCCGCCAAACCCACTCACCTGATCCCGGGGGCCGGAGGAGGGTGATACCGGCCCGCGCAACGTGCCGCAAGTTATTTCCCTGATCCCGGGGGCCGGAGGAAGATGATACCGGCCCCCGCAACGACCCGTCATACCGGCAAGAAGGCCGAGATACCCCGACTGGGCCCCGCCCTCCAGAACACGGGCCGGGCCTGGGGATTGCCAGTCGCTAAAGAAGCGCGACCAACGAACAAGCACCAGGTGAGCCCAGGAGGCCCCTAGGGCCCACAAAAACGCCACTGGGGGCCGGGGGCCACCATTAACCCCTAAAATTAACTGTGTAACTTTCCCCATGAGGCGAGGCCCCGGAGAGGAGTGGGCCTAGCCTGGAATTAACCCCTAACGGACATAGAAGCCCCAGGATACAGGACATGTTGAGGGGTTCCCCACAGTGTTTATTAATTTATTGCAGATGCCTATTGTAATTACTGCCTAGGCCTATGCTTTTAACTGCAAAGTCTTTACCACAGGGGGAAAGTGTTTAATTGAATTGAGCTGAAGTGTACACCGCCAAGAGTTTAAGTGTTTTATGTTACAGGTGTACTGGAATTGCGACGCCCACTGTACTGAATGTGGGCGCGCCTAGATTAATGCAGGCCTATTGAAATGTAACGTGAAAAGCCTTCCTTTAAGTAATTGAATATTCCTAAAGTGAACTGCATGTTTAGGCCCATGTTTTATTAACGCACCTTGAGGTCATTATTAAGTGCTACGTTTAGGAGATAATTCCTGCGGCCTCTTAGTGGCCTACTGTAGGAAAGTGGCTCTGTATATACTGCACCAAAGTAAGGTTCAGTGTGCACAGAGTCCCCAGAGGTTTGGCAGAGGCTAAAGTTAGATATAACCTTACTCTCTAAAGTGGTAGCTTGGTCGAGCAGTAAGGCAGTATCAGAGGACAGTGTAAAGCATTTGTTGTACACACTCAGACAGCAAATGAAGCCACACACTCAAGAACTGAACTCTAGGCCAATGGTTTGTATATAAAAAAAAATATATGCTTGTTTTATTTTAGAACCAACAATAGGGTCAAAATAGACTTTCTCAGTATGAGATGTTCTGGTTAGCCACCTTACAAAATAGGCAATAGACTTGTTGGTGGTAATAATCACAGTTGGTGCAAGAGGCAACGCAGGGTCAAATACAATGCAACATTGAGCTTAATGGAAAATTGTGATTAATTACAATTAATGACTTTGTAGGTTACGTTTCTAACCACAGGACTGGATCCTGGATTCAGTCCTGGGACACTTCCTGGAAACAGGTAAGAAAAAGCGTTTTGGTTATTGTAGTGATTTTTGAGGAATATTACTGTATTTCAAAAGTCGACACTTAGAAACTTTTCTGGGTAAAATTACCAATGTTATCCTATGGAAGGAAATGCAGTTTGCAAGCCAAGCAGGTTTACGTTACTTTTGTAATCCAGTGCTGGGTTCTCGGGTTCAGCACTGGGGTATCTAGCTAAAACAGGTAAGTAATTACGTTTGTATCATTGGCACGATTTTTAAAGAATATTTGTAAAACGCAGAAATCGACACTTAGAAACTTTTTCAACAAAAGCAGGCAATGATATCCTATGAGAGGAATTTCGAGTTACTGGTAAGTACGGTAAAAATTACTTTTCATGGTTGGTACTAGCCTAAAAGAGGCAGTACTGACGTCTCTCCTGATAGCAGGTGAGTAGTTCGGAATTCGTTACTGTTGTGATTTTTAAACAATATTTTAGTATTTCAAAAGTAGATACTTAGAAGAAATTTCACAGAAAACCAGTCAATGGATCCCTATGGAAGAAAATGGAGTTAGCGGTAAGTAACTTTGGGATTACTTTTTAGGGCCAGTGTTGGGCACCCCGGTCCAGCACTGGGGCCTCTTCTAATGCCAGGTGAGTATTTTCGTTTTTGTGACTCGGTTGATTTTAGGTGAATATTTTAAAGTTCCAAAACTCCACACTTAGAAGAAATTCCAGGTGCGAGCCAGTCAGTGTTACCCTATGGAAGGAAAGTGAGTGATCGGTCTTTGGGTAAGTACTCGACTGGCAGAGTTAAGGTTCGCGGCATAGACTCAGGGGTCCCCCAGTATCGGGTAAGTACAGTTGTTACACCCTCAGCGGCACAGGGGCGGCCGGGTGCAGAGTGAGTAGGCCCAATGTTATCCTATGGCAGGCAGGGGGCCTCGGGTTGGTGGCTGCTGGCAAGCAGGCCACGCGGCTGTGGGAGCTGGGCTCCTGGTCACTTGCCCAGGGCAAATGGGGAAGTAGGTTAGGGTAGAGGTTGCACTTCCAGGGGCACTCGGGCGGCTGGGTGCAGGGTGCTTTGAGCCGTCGGGCGCTCAATGTTGACCAATGGAGGTCTTGGACGGTGAAAAAAGGCTGCAGGCTCGGGGACGGTGATTCTTCAGGGGCGACCAACACTTTGGGAGGTAAGTTGGGATCTTGGAGGATAGGTAGACACCCAGGAGTTGGGCACAGGGGGCCGTGGGCGCCGGGTGCAGGGGTGTCTTTGAGGTCGGGAAATCTTACCCCCTGCTGGTCGCGGTTGGAGGGGTCCCTTGTCCTGAGGCTGCAGGCGTCGTCTGGGTCGTCGAGGAGGGTCCTTGGGCACTGGATTCCAAGTCGGAATCGCCGGGGGGACGTCCTCAAAGTCTTGGTTTACTCAGGCACAGGCCGGGCTCGGCGGGTGCAGAGGGTGCAGGTTTCGCGGTTCCGTGCCAGGGCTGGGTCTTTTGGAGTTTGTTCTTTTGAGCAGTACCACTGCTCGTGGGAGTCCCTGGGTTGAAGGCTGTGGCACAGAAGTCAGGTCCTCCAGGGTTTTTGAGGTTGCTGAGGCCGGGGTTCTGCAGGAGCAGGTTCAGAGGTCGACAGGCCGGTAGGGCTGGGGCCAAGTCAGTTGTCGTCGCCTCCTTGTTAGCAGCTGCACGGCTGGTCTTCTTGCTTCGTCTTCTCTTCTTGTTTTTGGATTCGGGAACTGAGGAAGGAAGGTTTATGGAGCCCCTAAATACTAAATTTAGGGGTGGTTACAGGTAGGTAAGGGCAGGGGCCAATGGGTCCCTTCCCTGGGGTGGGTACACCCCTATTCTGCTCCTCTCTAGTGGGAGGGGGGCAGGAGCCTGTCCCTGGTTGGCTGGGTCCCCCCATCCTCAAGATGGCGTGGACTCGAGTTTGGGCTTCACCTAGTCTCCCCCACCTTAGGGGTGGAGTTGGCAGAGGTGGGCACAACCCATTTCCTGCCTCTGGTTTTCCCGCCGGTTCTCCCGCCAGAAGTGGGGGTAGAACCAGTGGGGACCAGTTTGCTGGAAGCAGCAAGTGGTCTGGGGAAGCTCAAAGGCGGCAGGCCTTTGAAGCTCCCCTGCCCATCCTGGGGGAGGAGGCTTTGGCACCTCGCCCCAGGATGTGCATTCTTTCAGGCCCCTGAGAGCAGAGGCTCTCGACCCAGGGGTCAGAAACATGTCTGGTGGTGGCAGCCTGGGCAGCCACTCAGTCCGGACACTGGAGGTCGGGTTGGTTTCAGGGGGCATCTCTAACATGCCCTCTGGAGTGCGTTTACATTAAATCCCACACTGGCATCAGTGGGGTTTAATGGGCTAAGAAGTTTGATACCAAACTTCTTAGTTTTCAGTGGGGCCATTATGGTGCTGTGGAGTTCGTAATGACAGACTCCCAGCACCATATACTCTTAATGGCAGCACTGCACTTACAATGCCCAAGAATGGACTTGGGCACTGTAGGGGCACAGGGCTCATGCCTCTATGCCCTCACCACTGGCATAGTGCACCCAGCTAGAGGGGTGGCTGACCTAGGCCAGGGCAGTGGCTTGTAGGCATGGCACACAGGGATGTGTGCCATGTCGACTCTTCGCTTTTGTTCTGCACCAAGACACGCAGCCTGCAAAGGCAGTGTGTGTGTGTAAGGTACAGGGTCCCTAAGGGGGGCACAACAAGTGCTGCAGCCCTTAGGGGCCTTCCCTGGTCACAGTGCCCTGGGTACCCATGGTACCATTTACCAGGGGCTGACCTGTGGCCAGGGATGCCAATTGGGTGTAGGTATCAATGCAGTTTTAGGGAAGGAACACAGGCCCTGGGTACCTGGTTGGCAGGAGCCCAGGGCACACTCAGTCAAAGCACATCAGCATCTCAGCAAAAAGTGGGGGCATACCATGCAAGAAAGATGGCACTTTCTCACACCTACAATGTTGATGAGCTATGATGCTTTATTTAAAATGTGCACCAGTTGAGTAATGTAATGAATTTAAATGTAGATCTGAATTAATCTGCCTCATCTGATGCTAACTTGATTTATATATAAAAGATCTTGATTTTAAATACACAAGCCTGGTGTGGTGTCATGTTATTGCGTTCGCATTTCTGGGTCAAAGTGCTGCACAACTGCCTTACACATTGCCTTCGCGTGCTTTCCCGCTTCGCGCCATGCTACCGTGGCGGACTCGGTAAACCCGGTTCCAACAGACAGGGTGCCATGAGTAATAAAGGCCCTTTGCCCCCCAAACTTTCTTCCACCAAACAAAAGGCTTCTGGGCCACTATTGCCTGTTGGCCATGGTTGGCACCAAGAGACTGCTTCCAACGCCCCGGCTTGGCATGAAAACAGACAATCAAGCCTTCCGGTTCTGGCCCGAGCTGAGACAATACCCCTTCAGTTCCGAAACATTCTGGATCGAAAGGAAAAAAGTGCAAATTCAGCTTGGTACCGAAAATTTCGGTGCCGAAACAAAGACGCTCCCTTAAAACCACCAGAGCCGATTTTGGAAGAAAAAAAAAGGTGGATCCCAAAGAGAAGAAGGTTCATATAAATCCTGATACTAGACACATTACGAAAAGGAAGGCAGACACTGAATGCAGAATCCCTCTGAAAAAGAAACCGGACATGACTACCAGCCCAATTAACATTCCTCAAACACCTTCACCAATTCCCATTTTACCAGGTATAGACCCTCCACACATTACACAATCAGGTTCTCCTAACACAAATCCTGATTTAGAGAAGGATGAGTATAATTATAATCAGCCACCACCTGATCCATGGGATGACTATAATATAGACCCCCACCTCAAGATGCAGACCCTGATCTATACCCAGCAAAACCTTCCCCTACTGATAATTCCGCATATCAGGAATTAATTGCTAGGGCAGCCAATTATCGCAGCGTACATTTACACAAGGAAGCATTAAAAGATTTCCTGTTCGAAACCTTAGGCAACATTTGTGTTTTGTGTGTTTCCTATGTTAAAAGGTATGAGGAGGCATACTAATGATATTTTTAAAGACCCAGTTAGAGCACTTAGACTAACACCTAGGATGGACAAAAAATATAAACCCATACCAGTTTTTGTTAGGGGTCATGTGCATTTGGATTCCTTGTTGGTCTCTAGTGCCCGTAAGAGGGCAAATTCACAAACCTCAGGAGAGGCACCACCTCCAGATAAAGAATCCAAACTAATAAATGCGTCCGGTAAGAGAGTAGCTGCTCAATCGGCCAACTGTTGGCGTATAGCTAATATGCAAGGTCTGTTGTCCGGATACGATAGAGCTCACGGGGATGAGATGGAATAATTATTTCAGTATCTCCCAGAATAGCACAAAAAGAGGGGTCAGGAAATAGTGCAGGAAGGGAAACTTATTTCTAATTCCTCTATCAAATGTGCATTAGATGCTGTGGATACTGCAGCTAGGGGAATCAACACTAGCATTCTGCTAAGAAGACATGCATTGCTCAGAATTTCTGGTTTCAAACCAGAAGCATACCATTCTTAATGCACCCTTTGATAATGAACACCTCTTTTGGCCTCAAATAGACCAATCCCTTGAAAAGATGAAAAAGGATACCGAAGTGGCAATATATATGGGAGCACTTCAATCTCCTTCTACCAGAGGTTCCCTTCGTTGCTCCTTTTACAGAGGAGGCTCCAAAACTAACACCACAGATGCGGCCACATCTTCATACAAAACATAAACAGTCATCCCCCCTAGTGGATTCTACAAGGGTGGTTCTAGAGGGAACAATTTTAAGGGAATAGGTGTAGAGGTACACCAACACCCACCTCCCAGTCCACTAACAAGCAGTGACTTGCTAGTAACCCGCCCCCCCCCCCCCCCCATCACCTGTCGGAGGAAGATTACAACACTTTCTTCCCATTTGGCAATCAATAACATCAGACAAATGGGTTTCGGATATTATCCAACATGGTTATTGCCTGGAGCTTACCAGCAACCCTCCCAATATTCCACCTCACATTCACAAACTCTCACCACACCAACAGCTCCTCAAACAAGAGGTACAAGCTCTTCTAACAAAAGGAGCTATAGAACCGGTTCTGTTGCAACATCAAGGATCAGGAGTTTACTCACTTTATTTCCTAATCCCCAAAAAGGACTGGTCTCATCAACCAATCTTAGATCTCAGAACGATAAACCTGCACATACTGTCAGAGCACTTCCATACGGTTACCCTTCAACAAGTGCTTCTACAACCAGGTGTCTATATGTCCACACTAGACTTAAAGGACGCATCCTTCCATATTCCTGTACACCCAGCACGTAGCAAATCTCTGATTTGTGATGGCAGGATATCACTATCTGTTCAAAGAACTCCCATTTGGAGTGACTGTTGCACCCAGAGTATTTACAAAATGTTTGGCAGTAGTAGCAGCTCATTTAAGAAGACCAGAAATTCATGTCTTTCCATATTTGGACGATTGGCTCATCAAAGCCAACCCACAGCAAAGGTGTCTACAACACACTCAAGCCGCCCTAAATCTCCTTCATCAATTGGGATTTACAGTCAATGCACAAAAGTCCCATCTCCAACCCTCAACGGCAACCATATCTGGGAGCAATGATAAACACTCGTACAGCGCTGGCATCTCCCAGTACAGCCAGAATTCAAAACTTTATTACTACAGTTTCAAAACAATCAATACCGAACAGTCAAAACTTTCATGCAACTGTTAGGGATGATGGCATCATGCATTGTAATCGTGCCTTATGCAAGATTACACATGTGTCCTCTAGAAGAATGCTTAGCTTGTCAGTGGAATCGATCACAGGGTCAATTAACGGATCCACACTAATCGCTATCTGCAGTGGTGGAACACAACCTATCAAAGGGCGGCCCTTCATCGACCCAATTTCACAAGTTGTAGTAACAGCAGATTAATCTCTCGGGTTGGGGTGCCCATCTTCAGCATTTAACAATTCAGGGTTTATGGAACGCCTAACACAAAAGTCTCCACATCAATTACTTAGAGCTTCTAGCTGGTAACCTAGCAATAAAAGCTTTACAGCCTCACCTGGTAGGGAAAGTTGTCTTAGTCTGGACGGACAAAATGACAGCTATGTACAAAAATAGGGGGGGTAAGAAAGTGCCCTCTTTTTGCATGGTTGCCCCCACTTTTTGATAAACTGCTGTTGTACTTTCATTGAGTGTGCCCTTGGTTCCTGCCAAAGGGGTACCCAGGGCCTATGTCCTTTCCCTAAACTGCATTAAAAACAAAACACAATTGGTACTCTTTGGCCACAGGTCAGTCCCTTGTAAATGGTACCAAGGGCACTGTGGCCAGGGAAGGCCTCTAAGGGCTGCAGCACTTATTGTGCCACCCTTATAGGCCCTGTACACGTACACGCACTCTCTCTCCTCTCTCTCTCCTCTCACACTCTCTCCTCTCACACTCTCTCCTCTCACACTCTCTCCTCTCACACTCTCTCCTCTCACACTCTCTCCTCTCACACTCTCTCCTCTCACACTCTCTCCTCTCACACTCTCTCCTCTCACACTCTCTCCTCTCACACTCTCTCCTCTCACACTCTCTCCTCTCACACTCACACTCTCTCCTCTCACACTCACACTCTCTCCTCTCACACTCACACTCTCTCCTCTCACACTCACACTCTCTCCTCTCACACTCTCTCCTCACACTCTCTCCTCTCACACTCTCTCCTCTCACCTCTCTCCTCTCACACTCTCTCCTCTCACACTCTCTCCTCTCACACTCTCTCCTCTCACACTCTCTCCTCTCACACTCTCTCCTCTCACACTCTCTCCTCTCACACTCACACTCTCTCCTCTCTCACACTCTCCTCTCTCACACTCTCCTCTCTCACACTCTCCTCTCACACACTCTCCTCTCACACACTCTCCTCTCACACACTCTCCTCTCACACACTCTCCTCTCACACACTCTCCTCTCACACACTCTCCTCTCACACACTCTCCTCTCACACTCTCCTCTCACACACTCTCCTCTCACACACTCTCCTCTCACACACTCTCCTCTCACACACTCTCCTCTCACACACTCTCCTCTCACACACTCTCCTCTCACACACTCTCCTCTCCACACACTCTCCTCTCACACACTCTCCTCTCACACTCTCCCCCTCACACACTCTCCTCTCACACTCTCCTCTCACTCTCACACACTCCTCTCACTCTCACACTCTCCACTCACTCTCACACACACTCCTCTCTCTCACACACACTCCTCTCTCTCACACACTCTCCTCTCACACACTCTCCTCTCACACACTCTCCTCTCTCACACACTCTCCTCTCACTCTCACACTCTCCTCTCACTCTCACAAACTCTCCTCTCACTCTCACACACTCTCCTCTCACTCTCACACACTCTCCTCTCACTCTCACACACTCTCCTCTCACTCTCACACACACTCCTCTCACTCTCACACACTCTCCTCTCACTCTCTCACTCTCCTCTCACTCTCTCACACTCTCCTCTCACTCTCTCACACTCTCCTCTCACTCTCTCACACTCTCCTCTCACTCTCTCACACTCTCCTCTCACTCTCACACACTCTCCTCTCACTCTCACACACTCTCCTCTCACTCTCACACACTCTCCTCTCACTCTCACACACTCTCCTCTCACTCTCACACACTCTCCTCTCACTCTCACACACTCTCCTCTCACTCTCACACTCTCCTCTCACTCTCACACACTCTCCTCTCACTCTCACACACTCTCCTCTCACACACTCTCCTCTCACACACTCTCCTCTCACACACTCTCCTCTCACACACTCTCCTCTCACACACTCTCCTCTCACACACTCTCCTCCTCACACACTCTCCTCTCACACACTCTCCTCTCACACACTCTCCTCTCACACACTCTCCTCTCACACACTCTCCTCTCACACTCTCTCCTCTCACACTCTCTCCTCTCACACTCTCCTCTCACACTCTCTCCTCTCTCTCTCTCTCCACTCACACTCACACTCTCTCTCCACTCAC
>CAWUFW010013812.1:245000-395000 GCA_963921515.1 Calotriton arnoldi | reverse complement strand
CACGCTCTCTCTCTCTCTCCCTTACACGCTCTCTCTCTCTCTCCCTTACACGCTCTCTCTCTCTCTCCCTTACACGCTCTCTCTCTCTCCCTTACACACGCTCTCTCTCCCTTACACACGCTCTCTCTCTCTCCCTTACACGCGCTCTCTCTCTCTCCACACGCGCTCTCTCTCTCCCACACGCGCTCTCTCCCTTACACACGCGCTCTCTCCCTTACACACACGCGCTCTCTCCCTTACACACGCGCTCTCTCCCTTACACACGCGCTCTCTCCCTTACACACGCGCTCTCTCTCCCTTACACACGCGCTCTCTCTCCCTTACACACGCGCTCTCTCTCCCTTACACACGCGCTCTCTCCCTTACACACTCTCTCTCTCCTTACACACTCTCTCTCTCTACACACTCTCTCACACACACTCTCTCCCTACACACACACTCTCTCCCTTACACACACACTCTCTCTCCCTTACACACACTCTCTCTCCCTTACACACACTCTCTCTCCCTTACACACGCTCTCTCTCTTACACACGCTCTCTCTCTCTCCCTTACACACGCTCTCTCTCCCTTACACACGCTCTCTCTCTATCCCTTACACACGCTCTCTCTCTCCTTACACACGCTCTCTCTCTCCCTTACACACGCTCTCTCTCTCCCTTACACACGCTCTCTCTCTCCCTTACACACACTCTCTCTCCCTTACACACACTCTCTCTCTCTCCCTTACACACACTCTCTCTCTCCCTTACACACACTCTCTCTCTCTCCCTTACACACTCTCTCTCTCCCTTACACACACTCTCTCTCTCCCTTACACACTCTCTCTCTCTCCCTTACACACTCTCTCTCTCTCCCTTACACACTCTCTCACACACACACACTCTCTCTCCCTTACACACACACTCTCTCTCCCTTACACACACTCTCTCTCCCTTACACACACTCTCTCTCTCCCTTACACACACTCTCTCTCTCCCTTACACACACTCTCTCTCTCCCTTACACACACTCTCTCTCTCCCTTACACACACTCTCTCTCCCCTACACACTCTCTCTCTCTCCCTTACACACTCTCTCTCTCTCCCTTACACACTCTCTCTCTCTCCCTTACACACTCTCTCTCTCTCCCTTACACACTCTCTCTCTCTCCCTTACACACTCTCTCTCTCTCCCTTACACACTCTCTCTCTCTCCCTTACACGCTCTCTCTCTCTCCCTTACACGCTCTCTCTCTCTCTCCCTACACACTCGCTCTCTCTTACACGCTCTCTCTCTCTCCCTTACACACGCTCTCTCTCCTTACACACGCTCTCTCTCTCTCCCTTACACACGCTCTCTCTCTCTCCCTTACACGCTCTCTCTCTCTCCCTTACACACTCGCTCTCTCTCCCTTACACACTCGCTCTCTCTTACACGCTCTCTCTCTCTCTCCTTACACGCTCTCTCTCTCTCCTTACACGCTCTCTCTCTCTCCCTTACACACTCGCTCTCTCTTACACGCTCTCTCTCTCTCCCTTACACACGCTCTCTCTCCCTTACACACGCTCTCTCTCTCTCCCTTACACGCTCTCTCTCTCTCCCTACACGCTCTCTCTCTCTCCCTTACACACTCGCTCTCTCTTACACGCTCTCTCTCTCTCCCTTACACACGCTCTCTCTCCCTTACACACGCTCTCTCTCTATCCCTTACACACGCTCTCTCTCTATCCCTTACACACGCTCTCTCTCTATCCCTTACACACGCTCTCTCTCTCCCTTACACACGCTCTCTCTCTCCCTTACACACGCTCTCTCTCTCCCTTACACACGCTCTCTCTCTCCCTTACACACGCTCTCTCTCTCTCCCTTACACACGCTCTCTCTCTCTCCCTTACACACGCTCTCTCTCTCTCCCTTACACACGCTCTCTCTCTCTCCCTTACACACGCTCTCTCTCTCTCCCTTACACACGCTCTCTCTCTCTCTCCCTTACACACGCTCTCTCTCTCTCCCTTACACACGCTCTCTCTCTCTCCCTTACACACGCTCTCTCTCTCTCCTTACACGCTCTCTCTCTCTCTCCCTTACACGCTCTCTCTCTCCTTACACGCTCTCTCTCTCCCTTACACGCTCTCTCTCTCTCCTTACACGCTCTCTCTCTCTCTCCCTTCACACGCTCTCTCTCTCTCCCTTACACACGCTCTCTCTCTCTCCCTTACACACGCTCTCTCTCTCCCTTACACACGCTCTCTCTCTCCCTTACACACGCTCTCTCTCTCTCCTTACACACGCTCTCTCTCTCCCTTACACACGCTCTCTCTCTCTCCCTTACACACGCTCTCTCTCTCTCCCTTACACACGCTCTCTCTCTCTCTCCCTTACACGCTCTCTCTCTCTCCCTTACACGCTCTCTCTCTCTCTCCCTTACACGCTCTCTCTCTCTCTCCCTTACACACGCTCTCTCTCCCTTACACACGCTCTCTCTCCCTTACACACGCTCTCTCTCTCTCCCTTACACACGCTCTCTCTCCCTCCCTTACACACGCTCTCTCTCTCTCCCTTACACACGCTCTCTCTCTCTCCCTACACACGCTCTCTCTCTCTCCCTTACACGCTCTCTCTCTCTCCCTTACACACGCTCTCTCTCTCTCCCTTACACGCTCTCTCTCACTTACACGCTCTCTCTCTCCCTTACACACGCTCTCCCTTACACCGTCTCTCTCCCTTACACCGTCTCTCTCATTCACACACACACACACACACACACACACACACACACACACACACACACACACACACACACACACACACACACACACACACACACACACACACACACACACACACACACACACACACACACACACACACACACACACACACACACACTCTCTCTCTCTCTCTCTCTCTCTGTCTCTCTGTCTCACACACTGCATGTTTTGGTGCAGAACAAAGTGAAGAGTCGACATGTCACACATCCCTGTATGCCATGCCTACAACCCACTGCCCTGGCATAGGTCAGCCACCCCTCTAGCTGGGTGCACTATACCAGTGGTGAGGGTACAGGTGCATGAGCCCTGTACCCCTACAGTGTCTAAGCCATTGTAAGTGCAGTACTGCCATTAAGAGAATTTGGTGCTGGGAGTTGATCATTGTGAACTCCACAGCTCCATAATGGTTTTACTGAAAACTGGAAAGTTTGGTATCAAACTTCTCAGCACATTAAACCCACACTGATGCCAGTGTGGGATTTAATGAAAAATGCACACAGAGGGCTTCTTGGAGATACCCCCTGAAAAACGACCTAACTCTAGTGTCCTGGCCGAGTGGCTGCTCGCCAACTGCCACCACCAGACGGGCTTCTGGACCCCTGGGTCGAGAGCCTGCTGCTCTCGGGGGTCTGAAACAATGCACATCCTGGGACAAGGTGCCAAGCCTCCTCCCCCAGGATGGACAGGGTCCACGAAGGTGAAGCTTCAAAGGCTTGCCTTTGTGAGCTACCGCAGGCCTTTGTTGCTTCCAGCAACTGGCCTCCACTGGTTCTCACCCCTACTTTGGGCGGGAGAATCGGCGGGAAAACAAGTGAGGAAGGGAGGTGTGCCCACCTTTGCCAATCCCACCCCTCAGGTGGGGGAGGCGTGGTGAAGCACTACTCAGTCCCCGCCACCTTGCAGATGGGGGTACCTAGCCAACCAGAGTGAGGCATATGCCCCCCTCCCACTGGAGTGTGGCAGAATAGGGGGTGTAGCCACCTTAAGGAAAGGACAGATTGGTCCCAACCTTTACTTAACCGTAACGCCCCTAAATCTAGTATTTAGTGGCAACCCTGAACCTTGCCTCAGACATGAACCGACCAAGAAGAAAATGACCGAAGAAGCCGTGCTAAAACTAAGAGGACGCCCACTGACTACGCCCCAGCCCTCCTGCCCCGACCTCGAACCTGCTCCAGCAAATTCCTGATGTGTCCAGCAGCCTCAAGAACCCGGGGGACCTGCCCTGCCTTCCAAATCCAAGACTTTGTCTCCTGTGAGCACCGGATTTGCTCACCAACAGATTCTGGCCCCAGCCAAAACCCCGAGTATGCACCACTCCGCTCCACACGACGACTGCCTGAGTTCAAGTGGCCCAACACCACAAGGACGTTGCCCCGGCGATCCTGACGTGAGATCTGGTGATCTGACCTGCCTCGACACTCCAAACGACGCCTGCAGTCTTTCCGGAGAACCCCCACGACCGCGACTGGAGCTGGTAAGAAAACCAGACGCCTAAAGATACCCCTGCACCCAACGTCCCACGGCCTTTGGTGACCCAACTGGCGGTGTCCCAGCATCCCCAGGCATCCCATCTTACCTCTCCAACCGGTGGTCACCTCCAGAAGATCTTCGTCCCCGATCCTGCAGTCTTTGTTGCAACCGTAGAATCCCCATTGAAAAGAGGTCACTCCACGCCAAAACGGCACCCTGCGCCCAGTCGCACCTGCGCTGCTATTGCTGTACTTTGGGTGCTAAAAGTGAATTACTTACCTTTTGTCTGAGATGTCTCATTGTGATATCTAGGCATATCACACTGATTAGCAAAAGTAATCTGAAAAGTAATCTAAAAAATGTACATAGTAATCTGAACAGTAACTGAAAAGTAACTTCAAAACATCGACTTGCCTGTAATTCAATCAACTGCATTTGAACCTGCATTCAATTGTAAAATATTGCATAAGATTTTTGCAAAGCATTTGTTTCACTTACCTGCACCAGGCTTGGCTTGGTTCTCAGAAATAAAATAACTTAATATTTTTGATACAAACAAATTGGTCTGAGTTCAGTCTTTGAGTGTGACATTTGCTGCCTGAGTGGTTACAACAAATGCTTAACACTACCCTCTGTTAAAGCCTTACTGCTCGCCCACACTACCACAAATGGAGAGTAAGGTGCTATCTACTTTTACCCCTGCCTACCTTTGGGGTTCCACTGGACTCTATGCACACTATACCTCATTTTGGTATGGTATATACAGAGCCAACTTCCGACACAGGGGGGGGACACACTCTCTGTAGTTATGCCTCTCTCGGACCATTTGGCGTTGGGCAATACATCACAAAATTCATCTTCTGGCAGAACACCTTTCAGGCATCAGCAACCAATTTGCCGACCTCCGCAACAGGATGCAGCAACAAGTACACGAATGGGAACTTCATCCCCAGGTTCTCCTTCCATACTTCCAAAAATGGAGGTTTCCACAGATCTTTGCCACAGCAGAGAGCTCAAAATGCCCAAACTTCGCCTCCAGATTCCCACACCATCTAGCCAAAGGTAATGCCCTATGGACAAACTGGTCAGGGATATTTGCTTACGCTTTCCCACCTCTCCCTCTCCTTCCATTTCTGGTTCGTAAACTCAGGCAGACATCTCTCACCCTGGTTCTAGTTGCTCCCACATAGGCTCGTCAACCATGGTTCACCACACTACTAGACCAGTCAGTGGTTCCACACCAAAAGCTGCACCTCAGTTCCAACCTACGCATACAGAACCATGTAGAAATCCGACATCCAAACCCCATGGAGCTCAATCTAGCGACCTGGCCCTTGAAGTCAGTTTGGATACCTAAACCAACAGATTGTATGACAATTCTTAGAGGCAAGGAAACCTACCGCTAGAACATGTTATGCAGCAAAGTGGAAAAGGTTTGTTATATATTGTAATAACACAATTGATCCATTAGATGCATCTATACAAAATATTTGTTACCTTTTGCATCTACTGCGAGTTGGCTTAGCCTACACATCTATACGACTACACCTTGCAGCAGTAGCTGCTTTTCTTCAAAACAGACATTTATCCTTGTTTAAGGTTCCAGTAATTAAAGGCTTTATGGAAGGCCTTAAGAGAATAATGCCACCTAGGATACCACCTGCACCGGTAAGGAACCTTAACATTGTTCTCACAAGGCTTATGGGTCCACCTTTTGAGCCATTACACAATTGTGAATTACAATTTATTTCATGGAAGGTTGCCTTTCCCATTGCTATCATTTCATTAAGGCATGTTGGTGAGCTACAGACATTAACTTTAGAAGAAACTTTCTTTCAACTTCGTAAAAATAGTGGTTCAAATCCGAAAGGAGTTTCTGCTTTTCATATTAACCAAACAGTTGAGTTACCTTTGTTCTTCCCTCAACCTGATTCAGTAGCAGAAATGGCTCTACACACACTTGATGTCAAAAGAGCACTATTCTACTATATTGATGGAACAAAAGATTTTTGCAAAACAAAACCACTTTTTGTTGCATTTGCTCCACCTCATAAAGGAAATCCTATCTCTAAATCTGTTATTTCTAGACGGATTGTTAAATGTATTCAAACTTGTTATGTTAAAGCTAAAAGAACTTTAACTATACCTCCTAGAGCACATTCTACTCGCAAAATAGGAGCATCTATGGCCTTTTTAGGTAACATTCCGATAGCTGACATATGTAAAGCAGCTACATGGTCTACACCACACACATTTACCAAACATTATTGTGTGGATGTATTAGCACGTCAACAAGCTAATGTAGGACAAGCAGTGCTAAAAACACTTTTTCAAACAACCGCAACACCCACTGGTTAGCCACCGCTTTGGGAGAATACTGCTATACAGTCTATGGAAAGCATGTGTATCTACAGCACACATGCCTCGAAGGGATTACCCTGTAAGCATCTGTTCTTGGCATGTAGAGCTCCTCCCCGTACACCTGTGGCTGTTGCAGTTCTTATTATTCACATTACATACGCCTGGACATATCTGTACTACACTTAATTACTCCATTCTCACCCTCATGCGGGAAAACAATCTAACAGTGGAGTCGATGCCCAAGTGGATTATCACCGAAAGGAGGAGTCACCTTACCTCGTGACTGGAAAAGACTCCGAAGTAAAACAACTTGCAAACATCCGAACCCAACACTAGATGGCAGGAGTATGCAAAGCATGTGAATCTACTGCTCTACATGCCCAGAACAGATGCTTACAGGGTAACCTAATCCTTCTGACACTCCCCAACTAAAAGATAAGGGGTCCAGATGCTTACAGAAAATGATTGTGGAGCTTGCCCACCCCTGTAGCAAAACCAGACTCAAATCGTAAAAATTGGCCCTGTGGAAGTCCATGTGGGAAGCACAGTACCTCGAAGGGATAGAGTAGGGGGCGGAGGTGGTTGCGGAGCAACAAAATCCTAAATTCTTTGGGTACAGCCAGGCCCTGGGAGTTGATGCAACCTCTAACATTTATCTCCTCTTTGGGAAGTGGACATGCCCCCTCACTAGAGCAATGCGGTCTGCAGACCCCATCCCTGAAGCCCTGTGTGAAAGATCTGTCCCAGGGACTCCCATCTACCCAGGACAGCGCAAGCCAAAGTGGAGGAGCGGGATAAAGCAGCCATTTTCTTGCCCTTGCCAAGCTAGCTAAGAGCTTCTGCAAGTGGACCATCGCAAGAAACATACACCGGATAGCAAGCACATCTCGGGGATAGGAAACAATTAAGCAGACTAGCAGTTTTCAGAAGTGTGAATTAACAGTCCCTACTAAAAATAATATCCATCTTTGGGCGTTACCATAAGTAAGGGAACCACATTCTCGCCTACGGTTCATGTGCTACAGTGGAACCTTAACTTTGGTGCTAGCAGGATTTATGAAACCACCTTTTGAGCACCTGCTTGAAGCCACACTCCACTTCCTTTTACTTTAAGATAACCTTTTTGTGCCAATCCTATGTTGGAGAAGAATAAGAGTTAGACACTTAGTACAAGAGACCTTTCTAACCATAAACAAGGATAAGGTTACTATGAGGACATACCCTAAACGCTTGCCAAAGGTAATTTTGCCATTCTGCATGAACCAGACCACGACCCTACTGACTTTCTTTTAGAAACTGCTCAACACAACAGAGCATCACGCACATTAGATGTAAGGAGGGTGTTGATTTATTGTCGTCTGCAAACTAGTGTAGACTTATGTTTGTATAGCTCATTCACCGCTAGCTTAGGGCACAGCAGTGACAAAGCACCATTGCAAAATTGACAGTGCTACGCTGTGCACTGCCCAACTGCTAACAAGATACTATAATCTAAACCAAAGACACATTCCATTAGAAAAAGTGGCCACGTTAGAATTCATGGCCAACATTTCACTACAGGACATCTGTAAGGCAGCCACCTGACCCTCGGAGCACACTTTCACAAGGCACTATTCAGCTATAGAATCGCACAAGGAGGTATCAGTGGGACAATCTGTACTAAGGCATTATACTCATCTACTCCCTCTTCATGCCCTCCTCCCCAAAGGTCGTGGTGCCGCTATTTAATCTATGCGCAGCATAGGAACTGAAAGAGGTTTCACGCTTCAAAAGAAAATTGTAATATTGGTTTTGTTGCTTGAAGCTCTTATAGATTCATATGCAGCCTTCCCACCTCCCAAATGAAGGAAGATTGTGGAGGCAGGAGGAGAAGATAAGAACATTCTAAAATGGTATATGTGAAGGGGACATTGTATGCTTCAGGTAGACATCCTGACAACCTGTGTCAGTCAATCAAGAGTAGGAAAAACTGTTAAGACAGGGGCACAGCACTGAGCTTAGTGGCACATCACCATCATTTGGTTTTAGCTAGGTAGGACTTCGCCCTTTCATCCTAGTATCTAAGAATTTCCAATTTCAGAGCATTCCCACCAGTCTTCCCAGATCTTCACGTCTTTTAGCCCTGGGCCCTATAGATCTTTTTCCATCCGAACAGTGACCATTCTGGTTATCCTTTCTTGAATTGAAGTGTGAGATTCGGACCTCCATTTTCATGCTGTATACCTCTTTACAATAGTGCATCGCAATCCTATTAATGTGCGACTACACCTGGATCCACCCAGATCCTGACATCCCCAATAGTGCTATTTTCTGTGTACGATTGATGGGTTGATCTACCACTTCCAGTAATGCATTCTGTATCTCCCTTCAGTATTATTGGACTTTGTGACAGTACCATGCAACAATGTGTTGATGGCTTTATGGTAGTGAGTACATGTGGAGGCGTCCTGGTCCCCATCCTCCACGAATTGTAATTCAGCCTATGAAGGGTTTTTAAGTTGGCTAGACAGAGCTGCGATTTGGAACGGCCAAGGCGTTGCCACGGTTCCTTGCCGTTTGCTATCCTCCATATGTCCCAAATTTCATTCCCAACTAATTCGGAGGATTGTGTTTGGTTCTAGTATATTTATCACTAAGGAACGGTAACATGAGAGCCTCTTTAAAGAATGGGTCTAACATTAGCTTCACATCTAGGATGTTAGCTGGCTCATTAACGATGACCGCAGGCTTGCTTAAAATTTAAAAAAATCTATAAATCCATTTTACTGAAGACCCTGGAAAGCACAAGGTCTGAAGCATGCCGCCTCCTTTGTATGCCCATCACTCGTCATTGTGCTGGGCAATGAAAAAGGGAAAGACTTTGTTAGCTTCTATGTGAATAATATGACCAACCTGGGTCATGTCAGTTGGGGGCTTCTTTTCGTCTGTTCATGTTTTAAAGGTGCTTTGAAAGAACATTTTTGAATGCTGTACATTCAGAGGGGTACCCCAAGGGACACTTCAGTGGCCCATTTGTAAACTCTGCAGAACCCTGTTAAAAAAAAAAAAAGAACTGGTTTCTTGCATGGGGTGATAAAGAATAAAGCTGATCAAAATAAGAAGTGAAGGACAGCCAATGATTATCATCCCTGATGAGATGCAGTTCATTTATTCAAGTATTGGACTCCCTTTAATCTCCATTTGCTCTGCATGTGCTTAAGTGACATCTACCTGCAGCTCCTCTACATGTATCATTGATGTGCTGGTTTTTATTTTTACAGGTTCAAGGGTCTCAAACCGACCGTTGTCCTTCTCTCCCGAGGAATTTCCAACGCTGAAAGCAGCTGGCGAGCAAGACAAGGCTTGCAAAGAAAAGAGCGTCTTCGATCCGTCGTATGGGCCCGGACCAAGCCTCCGCCCCCAAAGTAAGCACCTCTAGTGTTTTCCTGTTCATTGGCCACCTCAATATAGTGATGCTCCTTGTATATATTGAATAGTGTTTTTTTGGTAACCTCTATTGCAGCAGTTGGCCATTTGAAGATACTTTACTGTAAATAATTTGAGCCATAATGGACCGCTTGGAAATATGATCTCGTAATTATCATATGATAACGCAATTGTCTGATTCTTTGCCAGAGTGACCTTTCTGGTTTAACTAGTTTTGTTTATGTAATGGAGAAACTTCCGGTCTGATGTGGAAGAGACCCTGACTCATACTTACAACTGCCTGATACACATAGCCAGATCCAACACGTACAAGATTCTTTTTTCTCAGGTTCTCCCAGAGGCTGAAGCATGCCTAAAACTGATTACCTATATCCTCTTGCCTCACTCATCCGATCATACGGATTCATCTAGATAATACCTCGCCTTCCTTACTCAGAGGGAATAGAAGACAACACACACATCCTTTTGACACAAGCAAGAACTGCTATCAATCCTGAAACCTACGCACACCAATACATGTCACCTACTATGCTCCTTAAACGATCTCCCACCCCATAGGTATCTAGCACCCCACTTTGCATAGATTGAAGCAACTGGACTCCTGTTTACTTGAGAGACACATCAAAACTTGCAGTGCTGCACTAGATGCATATGACTTAAACCACACAGATATACTTGAGTAATTTGCACAAAGGAAATTCAACTCCATAGAAAACACTTTGCCCGATGAATAAAACTCCAAACAGAAATGAAAGTAAACTAACTCTCTAACCAGCTTCTTGCCTGTCCAACATAGAAACTGTATCGGAGATCTGAGCTTGAAAATATGCAGGTTTTGACAGATGCTTCTAACCGCAGGTTCCTCACCTTTGAATAGTCCCCAGGCACCAGACTGGATTCGGGAAGCTTTTGCCAGCAATGCTCTTGCATGCCAATAGGTGAGGCTGTTAGTCTCCATGTTGACTCAGCACTGCCCTAGAAGTAGGGGAGCTGCACCACCTATAAGCACCTCCCCTGCACACTGTAGGAAGCTGGCCCTGTATATACTATACCAAAGTGAGGTATAGTGTGCACAGAGTCCAGTGGAACCCCAAAGGTAGACAGAGGTAAAAGTAGATAGCAACTTTATTTTTGGTAGTGTGGGTGAGCAGTAAGGCTTTATCAGAGGGTAGTGTTAAGCATTTGTTGTACACACTCAATCAGCAAATGATGTCACACAATCAAAGACTGAACTCAGACCAATTTTGTATAAAAATATTGTTATTTTGTTTCTAGAACCAAGCCAAGCCTAGCACAGGTAAGTGAAATAAATGCTTTGCAAAATATTATGCAGTTGTTTGAAGTACAAGTAAGTCAAGGTATTGAAATTACTGTACAGATTACTTTTTCGTTACTTTTTCTACTCAGTGTGATATGCCTAGATATCACACTGGGACATTTCCGAGAGAAAAGGTAAGTAAAATCAGTTTGGCACAATTGTAATTTTTCAGGTTTCCATACAAATCAACTCCACACTTGGAAAATTTTTCAGAGAAAAAACAGTCAATTGATTCCTATGGAGAGAAAGAAGTTAACAGTTACCAGGTAAGTACTCGGTCTTTGGGATTGAGTATCTGGGGTTAGAACAAGGGTTCCCCCAGGGTCAAGGATGCACTCTTGTTACACCCTCAGCGGCACTAGGGCAGCCGGGTGCTGAGTGCTGAGGCCCAATGTTATCCAATGGGGAATAGGGGGCCTCCGGTTAGTGGCTGCTTACGAGCAGGCCACTGTGTTGTGGGAGCAAAGCTCCTGGTGTTAGGCTCAGGGCAAAGCGGGATCCTGTTTAGCACAAAAAGTGCACCCGCAGGGGCGGCAGGGTGATGGTTTGGCATCTGGTGCCCTGTTGATTGCAGTGGGGATTCTCCTCCGGTTTCAACAAAGACTGCAGGCTCGGGGACGAAGATCTTCTGGAGGTGCCCACCGGTTGGAGAGGTAAGTTGGAATGCCTGGGGATGCTGGGACACCGCCAGTTGGGCCAACCAAGGCCGTGGGGCTTCGGAAGCAGGGGTGTCTTAAGGCATCGGGTTTCTCTTACCAGCTCCGGTCGCGGTGATCCTCCAGAGAGGCTGGAGGCTTCGCTGGGAGATTAGAGGCAGGTCGGAGATCACCAGATCTCGGGTCAGAATTGCCAGGGAGACCTCCTGGTGTTTGGCCACTCTAACTCAGGCCGTGGGCGACGGGTGCAGAGTGGTGCAGACTCGCGGATTTGGCCGGAGCTGGAGTCTGTGGGTGAACAAATCCGGTGTTCACGGGAGACCAAGCCTTTTCCTTGGAAGGCAGGGCAGGTCCTCTGGGTTCTTGAGGTTGCTGGCTGCAGGACACACCAGAGTTTCGCTTCCCGCTGGATCGAGGCGGGGACAGGCTGGTAAGGCAGGGGCCAAGTCAGTGGGCGTCGTCCTTAGCTTTGGCACGGCTGTTCGGTCCATCTTTTCTTCTTGTCGTTGCTTGTCTGAGTAGGCAAGGTTCAGGGGTGCCTCTAAATACTAGATTTAGGGGTGTTACAGGAAAGTAAAAGGTTGGGACCAATGGGTCCCTTCCTTGGGGTGGGTACACCCCCCTATTATGCCACCCTCCAGTGGGGGGGGGCATAAGCCTCAATCTGGTTGGCTGGGTCCCCCCCCATCTGCAAGATGGCAGTAACTGAGTTGTGCTTCACCTCGCCTCCCCCACCTGCGAGGTTGGATTGGCAAAGGTGGGCACACCTCCCTTCCTCACTTGGTTTTCCCGCCGATTCTCCCGCCCAAAGTGGGGGTCAGAACCGGTGGTGGCCAGTTGCTGGAAGCACAAAGGCCTCGTGAAGCTCACAAAGGCGGCGAGCCTTTGAAGCTTCCCCTTCGTGGACCCTGCCCATCCTGGTGAAGGAGGCTTGGCACCTCGTCCCAGGATGTGCATTGTTTCAGACCCCCGAGAGCAGAAGGTTCTAGACCCAGGGGTCCAGAAACATGTCTCGTGGTAGCAGCTGGTGAGCAGCTACTCAGCCTGGACACTAGTGTTAAGTCGTTTTCAGAGGGCATCTCTAAGATGCCCTCTGTGTGCATTTTTCATTAAATCCTACACTGGCATCAGTGTGGGTTTAATGTGCTGAGAAGTTTGATACCAAACTTCCCAGTTTTCAGTAAAGCCATTATGGTACAGTGGAGTTTGTAATGACAAACTCCCAGCACCATATACTCTTAATGGCATTACTGCACTTACCATGTCCAAGAATTGGCTTACACACTGTAGGTGTACAGGGCCCATGCACCTGTACCCTCACCACTGGTATAGTGCACCCATCTAGAGGGGTGGCTGCCCTATGCCAGGGCAGTGGGTTGTAGGCATGGCACACAGGGATGTGTGCCATGTCAACTCTTCACTTTGCTCTGCACCAAAACATGCTGCCTGCGTGCGTGCGTGTGTGTGTGTGTGTGTGTGTGTGTGTGTGTCTCTCTCCCCCCCTCCCCCTCTAAGAGTGGCACAGTAAGTGCTGCAGCCCTTAGAGGCCTTCCCTGGCCACAGTGTCCTTGGTACCTGTGGTACCATTTACAAGGGACTGAACTGTGGCCAAAGAGTGCCAATTGGTTTTTTTATTAATGCAGTTTAGGGAAAGAACATAGGCCCTGGGTACCTGTTTGGCAGGAACCCTGGGCACACTCATTCAAAGTACATCAGCAGTTTAGCAAAAAGTGGGGGCAACCATGCAAAAAGAGGGCACTTTAAAAAATATATATATATATTCTAGTGCTCTCAAGAGCTTACAACCCATTTTCTCGATTGCAAAAGTAATTTGCATGTTCCTAGAAAACCAGTACACACTGTATTTTAAAAAGTAACCTTGTATGCAAAGTATCCCTTACCTGCAACTGAGTGAATCTGGATTCTAGTAATAAAAATAAAGTAACTTTCTATACAATTGGATTCAGTCTCAGTGTGACATAATTTCTTGCCTGAGTGTGTACAACAAATGCCTAACACTACCCTCTAATAAGCCTGACTGCTCAACCACACTACCACAAAACAGTAAGATATTATCTACTTTAGCCTCTGTAAAGCCTCTGGGGATCCACTGGACTCTGTGGACACTATACCTCACTTTGGTATAGTATATGCAGAGCTGGCTTCCTACGCACTGCCTTTGTGCTGCTTCACAGCTTTCCTTTGTGTCTTCTCACGCTCAATACAGTGTTCCTCATCGCCATAACATTGGTGAGGCGTGCAAGTAAGCTTAAAGCTCTGTCAACCTGCCATACACCGCCTTCTTCCCAGGCCAGATGGTTTTCCAGACACTGACTTTCTTGTTGCCTAAAATTGTGACTCCGTTCCATGTCCGTCAAAACATCACCTTGCTGGTCTTCTCTTCTCCTACTCACCCCTCTAAGGAGGAAAGAGACTATTTGGACCCCACAATAGCTCGAAGCTTTTATGTTGCTAGTCCCCCTGGTGTTCTTTGGTACAATCAGCTCTTTGTGGGGTTTGCTGCACTGAAAAAATGCAAGGTGGCGCAGAAGAGAATCCCCTCCTGTTATATTGTGCTTTGCATTCAGATCTGCTGCGCATTGACCAAAAAACAGTGTGCTCATTCTACCAGGCTGTAAAAAAGTGCCCCTTTTTGACATGGTCACCCAGTGTCGGCAGCTGCCTATCTTAAGTGGTAGGGCGGCCGCGGGAGGAGGGCAGGGGTTTGGGGAAGGAGGGTGGGAGGGGGTTTAAAATTTAAAAAAAGACTTGCCTGCCGCTGCGCTGATGGTCGCCTTGCTGCTCCTCTTGTCGGGCTGCAAGAGAATCAGTTCTCGGGGCACAGGCATCTGAAAGAAACATAGTGATAGATTCCTTACCTTAGAATATCCCCAGGCGTCAGACTGGATCCGGAAAGTTTTCGTCAGCAGTACCCCTGCGCGTCGGTAGGGGCGTCGTGCGACTCCGCGTCAGTCGTTGGCGTCGTGGTCGCTGAGATGACGTCGCGGGCGCTACTTGGACGCTGCCCACGCGCGCTGACGTCAGTTTCTTTTTCCGTGCCAGCAAGCGCAGATCCGGGGAGAGCGGTACCCCTAGTCTTTTTTGACTACGTTTTTTTAGATCTTTTTCTCACCTTTTTCGAGTCGATCGACTCCTGGTGCAGTTAGGGATGCCCGGGTTTAAGTCCTGCGAGGACTGTTATCGGATGATGTCGGTGACGGACCCGCACCGCGTGTGTCTCTTCTGCCTGGGGTGCAACCACGACCCCAAGTCGTGCCCTGACTGCCGGTCCATGGCGCCAAAGTCTTTGTGGGAGCGGTCCCGAAAGCTGCTTGAAGCCCGGCAGTCGGCTCCGCGCCGTGAGAGGTCCCGGTCCAGAGGGAGGTGGAGGGACCGTGCGCGGAGTCGTCGTCATCATCCACATCGTCGTCATCATCCACATCGTCGTCATCATCCACATCGTCGTCATCATCCACATCGTCGTCATCATCCACATCGTCGTCATCATCCACATCGTCCACATCGTCGTCATCGTCCACATAGTCGTCATCGTCCACATCGTCGTCATCGTCCACATCGTCGTCATCGTCCACATCGTCGTCATCGTCCACATCGTCGTCCTCATCCACATCGTCGTCCTCATCCACATCGTCGTCCTCATCCACATCGTCGTCCTCATCCACATCGTCGTCCTCATCCACATCGTCGTCCTCATCCACATCGTCGTCCTCATCCACATCGTCGTCCTCATCCACATCGTCGTCCACATCGTCTTCCTCATCCACATCGTCGTCCTCATCCACATCGTTGTCCTCATCCACATCGTCGTCCTCATCGTCGTCCTCATGCACATCGTCGTCCTCATGCACATCGTCGTCCTCATCCACATCGTCGTCCTCATGCACATCGTCGTCCTCATGCATGCACATCGTCGTCGTCATGCACATCGTCGTCGTCATGCACATCGTCGTCGTCATGCACATCGTCGTCGTCATGCACATCGCCGTCGCCATGCACATCGCCGCCGTCATGCACATCGCCGCCGCCATGCACATCGTCGTCGCCATGCACATCGCCGCCGCTGCATGCACATCGCCGCCGCTCATGCACGCCGTCATGCACGCCGCCATGCACGTCGCCATGGTCGCTATCGCCATGCGCGTCGCCGCTGCCATCGCTGTCATGCACGCTGCCGCCGTGGTCATGCACATCGCTGCCGTGGTCATGCACATCGCCGCCGTGGTCATGCACATCGCCGCCGTGGTCGCGCACATCGCCGCCGTGGTCATGCACATCGCCGCCGTGGTCATGCACATCGCTCGCCGTGGTCATGCACATCGCCGCCGCCGCTGGCGCACATCGCCGCTGCCATGCAATCATCGCCGCCATGCACATCGCCGCCATCCACATCGCCGCCATCCACATCGCCGCTCATCCACCATCGTCGCTATCCACATCGCCGCCATCCACATCGCCGCCATCCACATCGCCGCCATCCACATCGCCGCCGCCGTTGTTCGCCGCCGGTCGCCGTTGTTCGCTGCCGGTCGCCGTTGTTCGCCGCCGGGTCGCCGCGTGTTCGCCGCCGGTCGCCGTTGTTCGCTGCCGGTCGCCGCTGCCGTCGTCGGCCGCTGCCGCCGGTCATCGGCCGCCGCTGCCGGTCATCGGTCGCCGCTGCCGGTCATCGGCCGCCGCTGCCGGTCATCGGTCGCCGCTGCCGTCATCGGTCGCCGCCGGGTCATCGGCCGCCGTCATCGGTCGCCGCCGGTCGCTGCTGCTCGCCGGTCGCTGCTGCTCGCCGTTGTTCGCCGCCGGTCGCCGGTCGCCGCCGCTCGCCGTTGTTCGCCGCCGGTCGCCGCCGCTGGTCATCGCCGTCGCCGCCGTTGTTCGCCGCCGGTCATCGGGTCGCCGCTGCTGGTCATCGGTCGCCGCCGTTGTTCGCCGCCGGTCATCGGTCGCCGCCGTTCGCCGTTGTTCGCCGCCGGTCGCCGCCGCTGGTCATCGGTCGCCGCCGTGGTTCGCCGCCGGCCATCGGTCGCCGCTGCTGGTCATCGGTCGCCGCCGCTGTTCGCCGCCGGTCATCGGCCGCCGCTGCTCGCCGTTGTTCGCCGCCGGTCATCGGTCGCCGCCGCTCGCCGCCGTTGTTCGCCGCCGGTCATCGGTCGCCGCCGGTCGCCGGTCATCGGTCGCCGCTGCTCGCCGCTGTTCGCCGCCGGTCATCGGCCGCCGCTGCTCGCCGTTGTTCGCCGCCGGTCATCGGCCGCCGCTGCCGCCGTTGTTCGCTGCTGTTCGCCATCGTCGCCGCTGTTCGCCATCCGCTGCCATCGGTCGCCGCCCGCCGCTATCGGGCCGCCGCCCGCTGCCATCGGCCGCTGCCCGCTGCTATCGGCCGCTGCCTGCTGCCGCTCGCTGCCTCGCTGCTGCCTGCGCTGCCCGCTGCCCGCTGCTGCCCGCTGCCGCCCGCTGCCGCCCGCTGCTGCTCGCTGCTGCCTGCTGCTGCCTGCTGCCGCCTCGCTGCTGCTCGCTGCTGCCCGCTGCCGCCTGCTGCTGCTGCCGCCGCCGGCCGCCGCTGGCCGCCGCTGGCCGCTGCTGGCCGCCGCCGGCCGCTGCTGGCCGCTGCCGGTCGCTGCTGGCCGCTGCCGGTCGCTGCTCGCTGCTGCTCGCTGCTGCTGGCCGCTGCGGTCGCTGCTGGCCGCTGCCTGCCGCTGCCCGCTGCTGCTGCCTCGCTGCCATCGGCCGCTATCGGCCGCTGCCCGCTGCCATCGGGCCGCCGCCCGCTGCCGTTGCCCGCCGCTGCTCGCCCGCCGCCATCGGCCGCCGCCCGCTGCCATCGGGTCGCCGCCATCGGTCGCCGCCCGCCGCCATCGGCCGCCGCCCGCCGCCATCGGTCGCCGTCCGCCGCCCAAGTCTTCGCACTCTGGGTCAGGTAATGCGAAGCCCAAGAAGTTGAAGAAACGTCATCGTTCTCCGACTTCCCCTCGTCGGTCGCGCGACGTGGCTGAGGGTATGGGTGGTGCCACCCCGCGGCTCCGGCGGAGTCATGGAGTCGCCGCCCGACTACCCGGGGTCGTCGGCGACTCCGGCCCAGATACAGGACTTCCTGTCTGCCATGGCTCGCCTCTTTGGGCCGTCGGATCCCGCCGGTGCGCCTTCGGGCCCTGCGGTCCTGCCTGGGTGTCCTCGTGTTTCCTCGCCGGCGGCTCCGGCGTCGCTGTCGGCTCCGGCGCCGCAGGACACCCTTGGATCCAGGCCTGGATCCCGGTCGACGCCGGCACCGATCCTGACGCCGCCCACTCCTCGGGACGACGTCTACCTCGGATTCAGCCCCGAAGTGGGCGCGGCGTTGTTCGATGCCGTTCTCGACGCCGTTTGGGGATTTCTCTATCCCCATGTCCCTACTCCTTATTTTAGGCCTGTTGAACAGCCTGAGCAGCAAGGGGAGGACTGGGAGGGGTCGGACGACCCTCTCGCTGCAGCCTGCGAGTCTGAACAGGACTGGGCTGAGGAATTGGGGGACACCAGTGGTCTGGATACCTCACCAGACCTTGGCATGCTGTCTCCTCCTACCGTGGCTACGGAGGAGGGAGCCAGTTATGCAGTGGTATTGCGTAGGGCGGCGGAGGCCCTACACCTCCAGCTCCCTACTGTGGCCGTCAGGACTAACCTCCTGACAGAGGTGCTTCAGCCAGCAGCTACTTCTGCGGAGCCGCTGCTGCCCTTTAATGAAGCCCTTTCGAACGTTCTTTTGGGCACTTGGTCCAGGCCCACCACAGGGGCTCCTGTGGATAGGAACATGGCCCGACGCCATCGCCCGGCTCCGGGTGACCCCATTTTCCTCTCCCAACACCCCACTCCCGAGAGCTTGGTTGTCCAAGCCTCTGCTTCCCCAACCGCCTTCCCTTCCGCACCACCGGATAGGGAATCCAAGAAGCTGGATCAGTTTGGGAAGAAGATTTTCTCTTCCACCAGCTCTGCGCTGCGGTCCGTGAACACCGCATGCCTCTTGGGCTGTTATTCCCACTACCTGTGGGATACGGTGGCGAACGTGCTGTCTCAGTGTCCGGAGGAGGCTCGGACTGCTCTCGCCCAGGCTGTTGCAGAGGGGAGAGACTCAGCCAAGTTCATGATCCGTTGTGGTCTGGACACCGCCGACTCACTGGGCAGATCCATTGCAACGACGGTGGCGGTTCGCTGCCACGCCTGGTTGAGAACCACTGGATTTTCAGGGGATGTCCAAAACACCCTTATGGACATGCCCTTTGATGGCCGTCGCCTGTTTGGCGACAAAGCGGACAGCGCATTGGAGCGGTTTAAGGACTCATGGGCTACGGCCAAGTCCTTGGGACTCTCGGCAGTCCGCCCTCCTCCGCCTTCTGCTTTTCGCTCCTTTCGTGGCACAGGAAGGGGCGCCCGCAGCGTTTGCAACAGAGCCACAGGCCGGCGCAAGTCATCCCAGCGCGCCCGCGGCTTCTGCCGTGGCGGACAAAGGGGCCAGCGGGTGGGTCAGACCACCACCACCCCCGCCACCTCTGCCTCCAAACCTTCCTAGTCCGAACTTTCAGGCCCAACAAACGCCAGTGGGTGGCAGGCTCCACCATCACCTCCCCCACTGGCGCACCATCACTTCGGACAGGTGGGTTTTAGAGATAGTCCGAAGGGGCTACTCCCTCCCCTTCGAGACTACCCCCAGCCATGCCACCTCAATACCACCGCATGTCGGGGGATCACTTGGTGCTTCTTCAGCAGGAAGTTGCGGCCCTCTTGGCCAAGGGGGCCATCGAGCGCGTTCCGACGCACGAAGTAGGTCGTGGTTGTTATTCCCACTACTTTGTGGTGCCCAAGAAGGACAAAGGCCTGCGTCCTATCTTGGACCTCCGGAACGTCAATCGCTTCCTCCGCAAAGAGAAGTTAAAGATGCTCACTCTAGCTCAGGTCTTGTCTGCTCTCGACCCACAAGACTGGATGGTGGCGCTGGACTTGCAGGACGCCTATTTCCACATCCCCGTCCTGCCAGCCCACAGGCGTTACCTGCGGTTCATGGTAGGCCATGAGCACTTTCAGTTTACCGTGCTCCCCTTTGGCCTTACCAGCGCCCCTCGGGTGTTCACCAAGGTGATGGCGGTGGTCGCAGCTCATCTGCGCAGATCAGGGGTCTCAGTCTTCCCCTATCTCGACGACTGGTTGTTGAAGGCGGGCTCGCCCCAGACAGTCGTCTCCCACCTCCACACTACGGCCGACCTCCTGCACTTACTGGGGTTCTCCATCAATGTGCCGAAGTCGCACCTGATTCCCTCCCAGAAGCTCCTCTTTATCGGAGCGGTTCTCGACACTGCGCAGTTTCGGGTCTATCCTCCCAAACAGCGAGTCCGGGACATTCGGGCTCTGATTCCCATCTTTCAGCCCTTGTCCTGGGTTTCGGTCAGAGTGACTCTGAGGCTGCTGGGCCTCATGGCCTCCTGCATCCTGCTGATCAATCATGCCAGGTGGCGTATGCGGGCACTGCAGTGGGACCTGAAGTTCCAGTGGGCGCAGCATCAGGGAAACCTGTCCGATCACGTCCAGATCTCGGAGGGCACTGCAGAGCAATTCCAGTGGTGGCTCACGAACCGGCATTGGGTCGACGGCAGATCCCTCTCCCTTCCCCAACCGGAGTTCACAGTGGTGACAGATGCGTCCCTCCTGGGATGGGGCGGCCACATGGGAGAGGCAGAGATCAGAGGCCTCTGGTCTCCGGCGGAGTCCCGGCTCCATATCAACCTTTTGGAGCTGCGGGCGATCAGGCTTGCACTGAAGGCATTCCTTCCCTCTGTCAAGGGGAGAGTAGTGCAGGTGTTCACAGACAACACCACCGCCATGTGGTACTGCAACAAACCAGGCGGGGTGGTGTCGTGGACCCTCGGTCAGGAGGCTCTGCGTCTCTGGACATGGCTGGAACATCAGGACATGTCCCTGGTGGTTCAACACCTGGCAGGTTCTCTGAACGCCAGGGCGGACGAACTCAGACGCAGGTGCATGGTCGATCACGAATGGCGTCTTCACTCTGAGGTGGCGCAAGGTCTCTTTCAGCAGTGGGGAGAGCCTTGGTTAGATCTATTCGCCACCAAAGAGAACGCGCAATGTCATCAGTTCTGCGCATTGGAATTTCCAAGGCGGCACTTGCTCGGCGACGCTTTTCGTCGCGAGTGGAGTTGCGGTCTGTTGTACGCCTTTCCGCCTATACCACTTCTGCCCAGAGTGCTGAAGAAGATCAGGCGCGAACGGGCCCAAGTCATTCTTGTGGCTCCGGACTGTGCTCTAAGAGTATGGTATCCTGAGCTACTCAGTATGAGCATGGATCCCCCGATCAGACTGCCTCTTCGGGAGGATCTTCTGTCGCAGCAGCAGGGGACGGTCCTCCACCCGAACCGGTCCAGCCTCCACCGCTTTGCGTGGAGATTGAGCGGCGGCAGTTGATTCCCTTCGACTTGCCTCCTGAAGTTTGTGATGTTATTCTGGCAGCCAGGCGTCCCTCTACTAAAGTGGTATACGCCTGCAGGTGGAACAAATTTGTGGCATGGTGCACAGCAAAGGCTGTGGATCCCCTTTCTGCCCCTCTTTCTGAGGTTCTACTGTTCCTTCTTACTTTGGCCCAGCAGGGCTCTGCTCTGGGCACCATCTTTCTGCTATTTCTGCCTTTCTCAGGCTCCCTGATCAGCCCACTCTTTTCAAGTCCCCTGTTGTAAATAGGTTTCTTAAAGGCATTACTCACCTTTTTCCTCCTATTCCTTTCGTGATGCCTCAGTGGGACTTGAATCTGGTTCTGACGTACTTGATGTGCGCTCCCTTTGAGCCTCTTCACAACTGTCCTCTTCGTCTTTTGACGTTAAAGACTGCCTTCCTGGTGGCCATCACTTCCGCCAGGCGGGTGAGTGAGCTCCAGGCTCTTTCCTGTAAGCCTCCTTTCCTTTCAGTCCATCCGGACAAGGTTGTGCTCAGGCCCCGTCCTTCCTTTTTGCCAAAAGTGGTTACGGCCTTTCACATTGGGCAGACTATTACCATGCCACCTTCTTTCCGCATCCGCATCCTTCCAGAGAGGAAGAGCGGCTCCACCGTCTGGACCCAGAACGTGTGCTTTCTTTTTATCTCAACCGCACACAGCAGTTCCGGGTGGATGACCAGCTTTTTGTTGGCTACGTTGGCACCAAGAAAGGTCGGGCGGTTCATAAGAGAACAATCTCCCGCTGGGTTGTCTTGTGTATCAAAGCCTGTTACTCTTTGGCTAAAAAAGAACCTCCGGTGGGGCTGCGTGCTCATTCCACCAGAGCTACTGCAGCCACTACTGCATTGGGACGTGGTGTCCCCCTGCAAGACATCTTTCAGGCAGCCACGTGGGCCTCGCTGCACACGTTTACCAAACATTACTGCCTTGACAGCCAAGTCCGGAGAGAAGGCTTCTTTGGCCGTTCTGTTCTCCGTGACTTTCTGGTGTGATCTTAGTTCGCAGACCCACCACCGGGGTTGGTATTGCTGGGGTATCTATTCTAAGGTAAGGAATCTATCACTGTTTCTTTCAGATGAACAAGTTACTTACCTTCGGTAACGATATATCTGTAAGAGACAGTAGTTAGTGACAGATTCCTTACCGCCCCACCCATCCTCCCCGTTCTGCGAACTGATTTCTAGGGTTAAGGTCATCCCTTTCAGGGCCCTAGTTTCAATGCACTAGTGGTCAGTATCTTGCATGGCTCTGCGTTCCGGGCGTGGAAAGTCGTGTACAGAACTGACGTCAGCGCGCGTGGGCGTCGTCCAAGTAGCGCCCGCGACGTCATCTCGGCGACCACGACGCCAACGACCGCGGAGCCGCACGACTCCCCTACCGACGCGCAGGGGTACTGCTGACAAACTTTCCGGATCCAGTCTGACGCCTGGGGATATTCTAAGGTAAGGAATCTATCACTACTAATGTTTCTTACAGATATATCGTTACCGAAGGTAAGTAACTTGTTCTTCACACCCAATCCAGATGTTCTCACATGAGAGCAGTGTCTGAATTGTTCTGAGTGGCTTTGTTTGCCGCTCAGATGGTGCATTGGAGCCTGTGCCTTTTCTCCAACCCTGCTGTGTAACACAGCTGGGTTGGAGAAACATAAGTGAGCATGTGTGCTTGGCCGGCCAAGCACACATACGCACTTATGAGTGCACTGTACTCCTCCCTGACATGTCCCGCCCTATATTCATTGCTGGGCTCGGACAGACAGCATAAAAAATATGAATAACTGTTGTCTTTTGTAAGGAAGTGGGTTTCTGTTGCAGTAACCCCCCCCACTTTTTGCCAGACCACTGATGCACTTTGACCTGATTGCCCTGGGTCCCTGCCAATCAGGTTCCCAGGGCCTGTGTTCTTTCCCCAAAACTGTACCCAATTGGCATCTCTGGGAACAGGTCAGCCCCTGGTAAATGGTACCACAGGTACCCAGGGCACTGTGACCAGGCAAGACCTCTAAGGGCTGCAGCACATATTGTGCCACCCTTAGAGGCCCTGTACCTTTACACACTGCCTTTGCAGGCTGCGTGTTTTGGTGCAGGACAAAGTGAAGAGTCGACATGGCACACACCTCTGTGTGCCATGCCTACAACCCACTGCCCTGGCATAGGTCAGTCACCCCTCTAGCTGGGTGCACTATACCAGTGGTGAGGTTACAGGTGCATGAGCCCTGTACCCCTACAGTGTCTAAATCCATTCTTAGACCTTTAATGGCAGCACTGCACTTACAGAGTATATGGTGCTGGGAGTTTGTCATTACGAACTCCACAGCACCATAATGGCTGCACTGAAAACTGAGAAGTTTGGTATCAAACTTCTCAGCACATTAAACCCACACTGATGCCAGTGTGGGATTTAATGAAAAATGCACACAGAAGGCATCTTTGAGATGCCCCCTGAAAAACGACCAGCCTCTGGTGGGTTCCCTGGCCGATACACCAGCCTGCTGTGAGAAGTTGGCCTGGTATATGCTGTTCACTAATTAAAGTGGACACCTTGCACCAGAACAATTCGACTCTTATGGTAGATAGGTTTAAGACAACCTTTATAGAAAGCTATCCTAGTGGTAGCTGTGGAGAGCAGCCTTCAGGCTAAGTCTTGAAGGAATGTAAAGCAGCTTGTTTTACCACACAATCTCTTGAATCACCAAATGAAAAGACACCACACAGGTGTATATATATCAAATATATATGTATTTATTAATAAACACTCTCTACTAATCTCTTTATGAGATTAGAGGATAGGAACATACGTAAAAGTCAAATATTATCAGGATAAGTTTAGCACAATTGAATATTACAATCTTAGTTTGCTAGACCTAGGTCTAGGGCATCTAGAATCGAGGGACCCCCAAGAACCACCCCAGGTAGTTGTAGGAGACCCACAGGGGACGGACGCGGTGACCTGGCACCGATGCGAATCCTGTACGAGTCCATGCGCTCAGACGCGATTGAGATATCAATGTTCAAGGTCCCTTGCGTGTTCGAGGCGAACACACCGATCGGACTCAGTACGAGTCGAAGGATACGGTCTACAGATAGGATTTGCAAGGGAGTCGGACGCGGTGTGTCTAACAGACGCGAACCAGGTACGAGTCAGTGCGAGAATCGCACGGGGAAAGTAAGAGTTTTAGGATACTTCTGGTGAACCTACAAGCAAGTCACTTACAGGGTAAGTAGTTCGAGGGCCCACACCCACAGGAGCACCGGAGTGCTGGAGTTACCTCATCCAGGGAAGCCGGGTGCACAGGTGTCCTTTGGTGTCAGGTCGCGGCGTCGTTTTCAATGGCGAACAAAGAAGACTTGCTGCTTGTGAAGTCCGAAGAAGTGTCCGGTGGAATCCAAGCCTGGATTCGGTGGAAGGATGACCTGAAAGCAGAGGGGACAGTGTTCAAAGTCACTTGGCAGTGACTCTGGGCAAGGAAGATGAATGCCCACCGTCGTCGCAGGGTTCAGGTCGTTCAAGGTTGCCTTGACTCTTCAGCCACGAGGTCCAGGATTCGTCGACGACGACCAGGAGCTGGATTCGGGGTGTCCCACAATGTCTGCGGCTTACTGCGGTGTCGGCGACTCGATCGGAGCCAACAAGCCTTGGTAACAGCAAGTCTCGGGGAAAGTATGAAGAGGCGATGGCGCAGACCAGCAAGGTCTGTGGAACTCACCCAGCGAGGGTAAGTCAGGGCAGGCCTAGAGCAACCAGGGGAGCCCTTTGGTTTCTTTGGAAAGTCTTCTGGGGACCCACAAGCCGGCTGGCAAGGGATCGCGAAGACGCCTTGGGAGGATTCTCTCACAGAGGCCCACGGTCACTCGGGACGTGGTAGGCCGCTGATCTTAGGAGGGATTCCTGCTGGAGGCTGGGACCACACGTGGTCCAAAGCACAAGTTCGTGGAATGTTGTGAGGGGTTGCACTCGACAATAGTGCACTGTACCCAGGGGTCGCGGTTCCTCGTTACTCTTGGGGTCCACAGGCCTCAGCTTCGCTGGGGACTCACGATGGCCTTTGAGAAGTCAGGAAATCCACTTCTTGGGCTGCAGGGACTTCGGACTACGGTGGGAGCGGCGTAGTTTGCGACCGTCGTTTGTAGTTTTTGGTGCCTGCCAAGCAGGGGAGTCACTCCTTGACTCCAAGGGAGATTCTTCAGTCTTCCAAAGGTAGTGGAACGTTGAAGGTCTGGGATTCTTCTTGTAGAGCGTCATCCAGGGAAATCTAGGGTGCAATGCACAGGTTCCCCCTCTTATACTAAAAGGAGGGGGAGGGACCAGCTCTATGACCCTACCTATGGGAGGGTCAGGGGAGTGGGTGGCTACACCCATTTCCCTTTGTCCAGTTTCGCGCCAGAGCAGGGACAGGTAGCCCCTGAGCCGGTTTGAACTGGCATATGCACAGAGGAGCCTTCTGCTCCCCCAGTGCAGGACTTCAAAGCACTCTAAGAGTGCACCCACCCAGCCCCAATACACTAAACCCTGTCTGGGAGGTGGTCACACCCCCTTGGGACAGGATATCTATTGTTGGGCTCCCTCCACTGCGAGTGTTGGTCATCAGCAGGAGGGCAGCCCTGTGTCTGTGACTGGTGGCATCCATTTTGTGATGCCAGGGCTCTGTCGGATTCTACTGCGTTTCCACAGTAGGTACATGTCTATCCCTCTAGAAGGGTGGAATGCTACCCCGCCACCAGGACTGGCGGGGGGGTAGTATTCCAAGGTGTTTGACACCAAACACGACATGTTTCGATGCAGCCATTCCAGAGTTAGCATTTTACCGCGAGGATATAATGCACTTAAAAGTATATGGTTTAACCGCATCCACAAACAGCACCAGAGAATGGACTCTGAGAGCTGCAGAGGGGCCCTGCTCAGCCAGAGGCACCCCCTCACATAGAAGCCAAGCACCCTGCCCTCAGGATTGATAGGGCCTGCCTTAGGGGTGACTGATAGGGTTATATGTGTGTGCAGGAGAGATATAGGGAACCTATATCTCAGTGAGGGGTGCTAGCACTTCCTCACTCAGGCTGCAGTAGCAGGCCTGTGGTGTCAGATTTAGTCTGCTTCCCAGGGGTGGCATAATACATGCTGCAGCCCCTGGTAGGCCTGTGGAGTACCTATGCCCTTGGTACCTAGGGTACCATATACTAGGGACTCATAAGGTACCACAGTATCCAATCACTAGTGCACCTAGAGTGCACTCCAAGTCGTTTAGAGAGAACAGAGAGGCTGGGGCCCTGATTAGCAGGGTCCCAGCCTGACTATAGCCAGAAACCAGTGTAAACATCAGAAAAAAAGTGGGGGCAACATAAGAGGCAGATCCTACTCTCCTACACAACCCCCCAAATGCAGGGACACTAAACTAACCTTGACCAGTTGAGTCTTCGTGTTCAAAGTGGAAATACCTTGAGAGTCCATCTGCATTGGCATGTTGGGTCCCAGGTCTATGTTCCACTGTATAGTCCATCCCCTGTAGGGAAATGGACCACCTCAAAAGTTTTGGGTTTTCTCCTTTCATTTGTTTAAGCCATAGGAGGGGCTTGTGGTCGGTCTGAACTATGAAGTGAGTACCAAACAAGTATGGCCTCAGCTTCTTCAGGGCCCATACCACAGCAAAGGCCTCCCTCTCTATAGCTGACCAACGTTTCTCTCCAGGGGTCAGCCTTCTGCTAATAAAAGCTACTGGCTGGTCTTGACCTTCATCATTCAGTTGAGACAGTACAGCTCCCACACCCAGCTCAGAAGCATCTGTTTGGACAATGAACTTTTGGTGTAGTCTGGACTCTGTAAGATGGGGCAGTGCACATGGCCTGCTTTAGGTCTTCAAATACCTTCTGACAGCTAGCTGTCCACTGAACCTTTTTGGCATTTTCTTTGAGGTCAGATCATTCAAGGGGGTCACTATAGATCCATATCCCTTGACAAACCTCCTATAGTACCCAGATAGGCCTAAGAAGGCTCTCACCTGTGTCTGGGTGGTTGGAGCAGCCCATTCCATTATGGTCTGGATCTTGCTCTGTAAAGGCTGAACCTGGCCTCCACCTACAAGGTGGCCCAGGTACACAACCTGACTCTGCCCTATCTGGCACTTAGTGGCCTTGATAGTGAGGCCTGCCTTTTGCAGGGCCTCCAAAACATTCCTGAGGTGGACCAGGTGATCCTGCCAGGAGGAACTAAAGACAGCAATATTATCTAGATAAGCTGAGCAATAAGTTTCCAACCCTGTCAGAACTTTATTCACCAACCTCTGAAAAGTGGCAGGTGCATTTTTCAATCCAAAGGGCATCACCACAAAGTGGTAGTGCCCACCATGGGTCGAAAATGCTGTCTTGGCTTTTGCATCATCAGCTAATCTGATCTGCCAGTAGCCAGCTGTTAGGTCAAACGTGCTTAGATACTTGGCTGAGGCCAAAGTATCAATCAGCTCATCTGCCCTTGGTATGGGATAGGCATCAGTCCTAGTGACTGCATTGAGGCCTCTGTAGTCTACACAAAACCTCATTTCTTTCTTACCACCCTGGGTATGAGGCTTGGGTACCAGGACTACTGGACTAGCCCAAGGGCTATCTGAAGGCTCAATTACACCTAGCTCCAACATTTTCTGGACTTCAGTCCTGATACAGTCCCTGACATGGTCAAGTTGCCTGTAGATTTTATTCTTGACAGGCAGACTGTCTCCAGTGTCCACCTCATGGGTGCACCAGGAAGTCTGACTAGGGGTCAGGCTAAAGATATGTCTAAACTGTTGCAGAACTTGTCTGCACTCAGTTTGCTGATGGTCAGTGAGGCTGCTTGCCAAAGCAACACCATCTACTGACCCATCATCAGGGTTCTGAGAGAGCAGGTCAGGGAGAGGGTCACTCTCCTCCTCCTGGTCCTCATCAGTTGCCATGAGCAAGCCCATGTCAGCCCTGTCAACATATGGCTTTAATCTGTTGACATGGAGCACCCTCAGGGGGCTACTGGGAGCTCCAAGATTCACCAGGTAGGTGACTTCTCCCTTCTGTTCAACTATTGTATTGGGGCCACTCCACTTGTCCTGGAGGGCTGCTGGGGCCACAGGCTCCAACACCCACACTTTCTGTCCTGGCTGGTATACAGTCAGTACAGCCTTTTGGTCATGCCAAGCTTTTTGTAATTCTTGGCTGGCCTCCAGGTTTTTGGTTGCCTTTTTCATGTACTCAGCCATCCGGGAGCGGAGACCAAGTACATAGTCCATCACTGTAAGAAAGTGGCTCTGTATATACTGCACCAAGGTAAGGTTCAGTGTGCACAGAGTCCACAGTCCCCAGAGGTTTGGCAGAGGCTAAAGTTAGATATAACCTTACTCTCTAAAGTGGTAGCTTGGTCGAGCAGTAAGGCAGTATCAGAGGACAGTGTAAAGCATTTGTTGTACACACTCAGTCAGCAAATGAAGCCACACACTCAAGAACTGAACTCTAGGCCAATGGTTTGTATATAAAAATATAGTTGTTTTATTTTAGAACCAACAATGGGTGTCAAAATATACTTTCTCAGAATGAGATGCTTTAGTTAACTACTGTTCAATTGGCAATAGACTTTTGAATGCAATAGTTACAGTTGTTGCAATATGCAACACAATTTTAAACACAATTATACATTGAGCTCAATGGAAATTTCTGGTTAAATGCAATAGATTACTTTTTGGATTACTTTTTTAACCACGGGACTGGATCTTGGATTCAGTCCCGGGACACTTCCTGTAAACAGGTGAGAAAAAGCGTTTTGGTTATGGTAGTGATTTTTGAGGAATATTACTGTATTTCAAAAGTTGACACTTAGAAACTTTTCTGGGTAAAATTACCAATGTTATCCTAGGGAAGGAAATACAGTTTGCAAGCAAAGTATGTTTACGTTACTTTTGTAATCCAGTGCTGGACTCCTAGGTTCAGCACTGGGACATTTACTTAAAACAGGTAAGTAATTACGTTTTTGTAGTTTGTACGATTTTTAAAGAATATTTGTATGATTCAGAAATCGACACTTAGAAACTTTTTCAACAAAAAGCAGGCAATGATATCCTATGAGAGGAATTTCCAGTTACTGGTAAGTACGGTAAAAATTACTTTTCATGGTCGGTACTGGACTAAAAGATGCAGTACTGAGGTCTCTCCTGATAGTAGGTGAGTAATTCGGAATTCGTTACTGTTGTGATTTTTAAGCAATATTTTGGTATTTCAAAAGTGGACACTTAGAAGAAATTTCACAGAAAACCAGTCAATGGATCCCTATGTAAGAAAATTCAATTCGCCGGTAAGTTACTTTTAACGTTACTTTTGTAATCCAGTGCTGGACTCCTAGGTTCAGCCCTGGGACATTTACTTAAAACAGGTAAGTAATTACGTTTTGGTAGTCTGTACGATTTTTAAAGAATATTCTTGTTTTCAAAAGTCGACACTTAGAAACTTTTGGAAGAAAAAGTGTCCATGTTATCCTATGAGGAAAAATGAGTTATCGGTCTCGAGGTAAGTAATCGGTCTTTTGAGTTAGGGTTCTGGGGTTAGACTCAGGGGTCTCCCAGGGTCAGTGATGCACTGTTGTTGCACCCTCAGCGGCACTAGGGCGGCCGGGTGCAGAGTGTTGAGGCCCAATGTTATCCTATGGAGGATAGGGGACTCCGGTTGGTGGCGGCTGGCAAGCAGGCCACGGGGTTGTGGGAGCAAAGCTCCTAGGGTTAAGCTCAGGGCACGTTGGGGACCAAGTTAGCACCAAAGAGGCACCCTCAGCGGCACTAGGGCGGCCGGGTGCAGAGTGCTGTTTTGAGGTCGGGTGCCCTGTTGATTTCAATGGAAATTTTCGGTTTTGGTTTTCAGCTGCAGGCTCGGTCCAGGAAGACTTCCAGGAGGAACCAACAGCTGGGCAGGTAAGTTGGAGGGCTCGGGACGTAGGTGCACCTCGGGTTCCTTTCTCCAGGGCGCAGGGCGTCTGGATGCAGGGGTGTCTTTTGAGGTCGGATTTCACCTTACCGGGCCACTCGCGGTTGGGGGTTCTCCGTGCAGAGGCTGCAGGCGACGTCGGGGAGTCCTGGAGGGGTCAACCCACGGTGGACTCGGACTCTGGAGAGCTGGGGGACCTCGCTGGGACCGGTGGGCCACTTGAACTCGGGCTGTAGGCGACGGGTGCAGTGGTGGTTCCAGGCGTCGGGTTTCTTTCTCCTCAGCAGGCTCGGAGTCTTTGTTTGGTGTTTCTTTTGAACAGAGCTGCTGTTCACAGGAGATCCGGTCTTTGTTGAAGGCAGTCAGTCCTCCCTGGGGTTCTGGAGGTCGCTGGCTGCAGGACAAGACTATTTTTGGCGCAGGATCTCTGGAAACTGCAGACGGGCCGGTAGGGCTGGGGCCAAGTCAGTTGTTCTCTGCAGTCTCCTCTGCTGGGCGTCTTCTTTCGTCCTTTTTCTTCTTAGGTTGCGGGAATCTAAGGAAGGAAGGTTCAGGGTGCCCCTAAATACTAGATTTAGGGCGTTACAGGTAGGTAAAGGGCAGGGACCAATGGGTCCCTGCCCTGGGGTGGGTACACCCCTATCCTGCCACTCTCCTGTGGGAGGGGGCAGGAGCCTAGTCCTGATTGGGCAGGGCTCCCCATCTTCAAGATGGCGAGAGCCCGGAGATGTGCTTCACCTCGCCTCCCCCACCTGAGGGGTGGGGTTGGCAGAGGGTGGCACACCCCCTTTCCTCCCTTGGTGTTTCCTCCAGTCTTCCCACCAGGATGGGGGAGGAACCGGTGGGGACCAGTTGCTGAGTACAGCAAGTGGTCTGGGAAGCTCACAAAGGCGGAATGCCTTTGAAGCTTCCCCTGCCCATCCTGGGGAGGGGGCCTAGCACCTCACCCAGGACGTGCATTGTTGCAGGCCCGGGAGAGCGGATGGCTCTCTACCCAGGGGTCCAGCAACATGTCTGCTGTGTGGCAGCCTAGGCAGCCCCTCAGACAAGACGTGGATTGTAGGTTAGGTTCAGGGGGTAACTCTAAGTTGCCCTCTGACGTGCATTTTACAGTAAATCCCACACTGGCATCAGTGTGGGTTTACTGTGCTGAGGAGTTTGATACCAAACTTCTCAGTCTTCAGTGCAGCCATCATGGTGCTGTGGAGTACGTGCTGACGACCTCCCAGCACCATATACTCGGAATGGCAGCCCTGCACTTACAGTGCCCAGGAATGGGCCTGGGTACTGTAGGGGCACAGGGCTCATGCACCTGTGCCCTCACCACTGGCATAGGGCACCCAGCTAGAGGGGTGACTGAGGTATGCCAGGGCAGTGTGTTTGTGGGCATGGCACACAGGGATGTGTGCCATGTCGACTCTCTGTTTTGTTCTGCACCAAGACACTCAGCCTGCAAGGGCAGTGTGTGTGTGTCAGGGTACAGGGCCTCTAAGGGTGGCACAATAAGTGCTGCAGCCCTTAGGGGTCTTCTCTGGTCACAGTGCCCTGGGTACCTAGGGTACCATTTACCAGGGGCTTACCTGTGGCCAGAGATGCCAATTGGGTTTAGGCTGAGTACAGTTTTTAGGGAAGGAACACAGGCCCTGGGTACCTGATTGGCAGGGATCCAGGGCACACCAAGGAAAAGTGCATCAGTTATCAGGCAAAAGTGGGGGTTACTGCAACAGAAACCCACTTTCCTACACAAGCCCCCCCAGCCCAAAGGCCAGGAGACTCAGCCAACGCTGGGAGAGCCTGTCTAGTCTTTCAGGCGAGGAAGAGTTGGGGAAGTGGTTTGAAAGTTGCAGGGCCTACTCCGCCTTATATCCTTCTGTCCAGGTCAGTCCCTTTGGGGAGCTGGCCTACCTCATCAGTTTCAGGACCTAATTCCCAAAGCTCCTCTCCTTGCTCTTTAGTGTCTTCACCCCATCTTTTAAGTTTGGGTTCAGAGGTGCCCACCTCTGCAAAGTCTAACTTAGCCAGGGCAAAGCCCAGCTTACCCACAGAGGTCACCCACAGTTTGAGCAACCCCACCATGACCAATAGGGTCAGGGGGCCTAGCTTGTTATTTGGCAGGGGTTAGGCCACCATGCCAAGGATAGGGCTGCCATGAAGGCTAACACCCAGCAGAGGCTGCTGACAGCTGTCAGTGCCCAGAACCACACCTTTAGCTCCTGTCTGGCAAGTGAAGGGGCTATCTTACAGGTCTCTTTGGGTCCTGGCTGTCTGCCTGTTGCTTTAGGGTGGGGGGTCACTAAACTTTGTAGTGAGCACCCTTCCTCCACCCTTTGTTCTGCCAGCTGAGGAGCCACCAACTCAGGCTGGACAGTTGCCTGACTAGTCAGGTCTTCTTGTTGGCTAGGGGGCTTTACGAGGGCCACTTCTGGAGTTTTCCCTCACTGGGATAGAATCTCCCTGGCCCTCTGGGACTGTGGCTAACAGTTGCCCACCTTTCCTACCCTGTTCCTTTTACTCTTTTGGGGCTCAGCTGCACTGACTGCAGGTTGAGCCCCCCAGGTTTCTTGGGTGAGGCCTGGCATTGGGCCAGTGCCTCTCTTTGGCTCAGGTCCACCTCTAAGTGGTCATTCCCCAGGAGACAATCAAGGGGGAGGTCTTTACTGACTACCACCTTTCTCCATCTAAGGGACCCAGCTATGACTAGGGGCACTACAGCCACAGGCCTAACAGTGACTCCCCTGGGACAGCCCTTACTCTCCTTGATTCCCCTGGGACATACTGGTGTGGGAGTACCAACCTGTCATGCACCACAGTGTGACTGGCACAGGTATCTCTCAGGGCAGTGGCTGGGATTCCATTCACCAGTAGGCGGTGGAAGTGTCTACTCCCCTCTGGGATCTCCAGCTTACCTCTTGGGCCCATTTTCCAGTTGAAAGCTAGGAGGACTTCCTCATCTGAGGACCCTTCCTCCAGAGCTACACTGGCAACTCCTGGGGCTACACTAGTCACCCCTGGGGCTGTACTAGGGATCTTGTTTTTAGGACAGCTAGGGTCCTTGGTGTGGTGTCCTGACTTCTGACAGTTGTGACACCATATTCTGTTGGGATCCCAATTCTTACCTTGGTACCCTGGTTTAGTTTGTGAGGTGTCTTTGGGCCCACCCTCCTGGACAGGTTTTTGGGGGCTGCCTGGGACTCCTTACTTTTATCCTTAAGGGGTTCACTATCTTTCTTCTGGGGAGGCTTTGTGACCCCTTTCTTTTGGTCACCCCCAGTGGATGTCCTAGTTACCCTTGTTCTGACCCAGTGGTCTGCCTTCTTTCCCAATTCTTGGGGAGAAATTAGACCTAGGTCTACCAAATGCTGATGCAACTTTTCGTTTGTGCAATTACTTAGTATGTGTTCCTTCATAAACAAATTGTAAAGTCCAGGAAAATCCTGCACATTATGTCCAGCTAACCAACCATCCAGTGTCTTTACTGAGTAGTCTACGAAGTCAATCCAGGACTGGGTCTGGGTTTTGTGAGCCCCCTGAATCTAATTCTATACTCCTCAGTAGTGAGCCCAAATCCCTCAATCAGAGTATTCTTCATGAGGTCATAGGACCCTGCATCTGGCCCAGAGAGGGTCAGAAGCCTGTCTCTGCAGTTACCAGAGAACAGTTCCCACAGGAGTGCCCCCAGAGAGGTTTCTTTACTTTTCTTATTTCACAAGCCCTCTCAAAGGCTGTGAACCATTTGGTGATGTCATCACCTTCCTCAAATTTAGGGACAATCCCTTTGGGGATTTTAGGATCAGAAGTTTCCTCCCTATCCTTAGTTTTAGTATTGTTGCCACCATTGATGGGTGCTAAACCCATCTCCTGTCTTTTCCTTCTCTAGAGCCAGGAGTCTGGTCTCTAGGTCCAGTCTTTTGGCCAACCTTGCTAAAAGGTGGTCCTCCTCACTAAGGCTATCCTCAGTGTCCTCTCTGGGACCTGAACCACCTAGAGTGGCCCCTAGGTCCCCAGAGGTTTACTCTTGGAAATAAGGGTGCAGTGACCCTGTCTTCCCTAGGAAGTGGTGGAGGTGGGTTACCATCCCCATCCTCCTCACTCCTTTCCTCCTCTGCGTGGTCATCACCATGCTCAGAGGGGTGGGCCTTAGCATACTCAGCCAGGAGCTCCTGGAGCCCTTGTTTGGTTGGATGCTGGCCCATTGGTATATTTTTAAGTTTACCTAAGGACCTTATCTCTTTGAAAGACAAATGAAGATAAGGGGTGAGGTCGAGCTCCTCAACCATGTCCTGTATGTCATTATTATTTTCACTAATAGCTGGGTTGTTTTCTTGAGACATTCTAACAAAAAGTTCTAACCCCTCTACCCTTGACTATAGTGACTTTTTATTTTCTACAATTTTAAAGGGACTTAAGCAAGGCTCTAACAAGACTTTTAGTAATTTGGTAAAAATGCCAATTTGAAAAAATCAGAATTCTAAAGGCAATTTAAGAGTTCTGTCGTGTGATCAGATGGTAACCAAGTAGTCCAACAATGCAAGTTTGTATCCCACCGCTGATCCACCAATGTAAGAAAGTGGCTCTGTATATACTGCACCAAGGTAAGGTTCAGTGTGCACAGAGTCCACAGTCCCCAGAGGTTTGGCAGAGGCTAAAGTTAGATATAACCTTACTCTCTAAAGTGGTAGCTTGGTCGAGCAGTAAGGCAGTATCAGAGGACAGTGTAAAGCATTTGTTGTACACACTCAGTCAGCAAATGAAGCCACACACTCAAGAACTGAACTCTAGGCCAATGGTTTGTATATAAAAATATAGTTGTTTTATTTTAGAACCAACAATGGGTGTCAAAATATACTTTCTCAGAATGAGATGCTTTAGTTAACTACTGTTCAATTGGCAATAGACTTTTGAATGCAATAGTTACAGTTGTTGCAATATGCAACACAATTTTAAACACAATTATACATTGAGCTCAATGGAAATTTCTGGTTAAATGCAATAGATTACTTTTGGATTACTTTTCTAACCACGGGACTGGATCTTGGATTCAGTCCCGGGACACTTCCTGTAAACAGGTGAGAAAAAGCGTTTTGGTTATGGTAGTGATTTTTGAGGAATATTACTGTATTTCAAAAGTTGACACTTAGAAACTTTTCTGGGTAAAATTACCAATGTTATCCTAGGGAAGGAAATACAGTTTGCAAGCAAAGTATGTTTACGTTACTTTTGTAATCCAGTGCTGGACTCCTAGGTTCAGCACTGGGACATTTACTTAAAACAGGTAAGTAATTACGTTTTTGTAGTTTGTACGATTTTTAAAGAATATTTGTATGATTCAGAAATCGACACTTAGAAACTTTTTCAACAAAAAGCAGGCAATGATATCCTATGAGAGGAATTTCCAGTTACTGGTAAGTACGGTAAAAATTACTTTTCATGGTCGGTACTGGACTAAAAGATGCAGTACTGAGGTCTCTCCTGATAGTAGGTGAGTAATTCGGAATTCGTTACTGTTGTGATTTTTAAGCAATATTTTGGTATTTCAAAAGTGGACACTTAGAAGAAATTTCACAGAAAACCAGTCAATGGATCCCTATGTAAGAAAATTCAATTCGCCGGTAAGTTACTTTTAACGTTACTTTTGTAATCCAGTGCTGGACTCCTAGGTTCAGCCCTGGGACATTTACTTAAAACAGGTAAGTAATTACGTTTTGGTAGTCTGTACGATTTTTAAAGAATATTCTTGTTTTCAAAAGTCGACACTTAGAAACTTTTGGAAGAAAAAGTGTCCATGTTATCCTATGAGGAAAAATGAGTTATCGGTCTCGAGGTAAGTAATCGGTCTTTTGAGTTAGGGTTCTGGGGTTAGACTCAGGGGTCTCCCAGGGTCAGTGATGCACTGTTGTTGCACCCTCAGCGGCACTAGGGCGGCCGGGTGCAGAGTGTTGAGGCCCAATGTTATCCTATGGAGGATAGGGGACTCCGGTTGGTGGCGGCTGGCAAGCAGGCCACGGGGTTGTGGGAGCAAAGCTCCTAGGGTTAAGCTCAGGGCACGTTGGGGACCAAGTTAGCACCAAAGAGGCACCCTCAGCGGCACTAGGGCGGCCGGGTGCAGAGTGCTGTTTTGAGGTCGGGTGCCCTGTTGATTTCAATGGAAATTTTCGGTTTTGGTTTTCAGCTGCAGGCTCGGTCCAGGAAGACTTCCAGGAGGAACCAACAGCTGGGCAGGTAAGTTGGAGGGCTCGGGACGTAGGTGCACCTCGGGTTCCTTTCTCCAGGGCGCAGGGCGTCTGGATGCAGGGGTGTCTTTTGAGGTCGGATTTCACCTTACCGGGCCACTCGCGGTTGGGGGTTCTCCGTGCAGAGGCTGCAGGCGACGTCGGGGAGTCCTGGAGGGGTCAACCCACGGTGGACTCGGACTCTGGAGAGCTGGGGGACCTCGCTGGGACCGGTGGGCCACTTGAACTCGGGCTGTAGGCGACGGGTGCAGTGGTGGTTCCAGGCGTCGGGTTTCTTTCTCCTCAGCAGGCTCGGAGTCTTTGTTTGGTGTTTCTTTTGAACAGAGCTGCTGTTCACAGGAGATCCGGTCTTTGTTGAAGGCAGTCAGTCCTCCCTGGGGTTCTGGAGGTCGCTGGCTGCAGGACAAGACTATTTTTGGCGCAGGATCTCTGGAAACTGCAGACGGGCCGGTAGGGCTGGGGCCAAGTCAGTTGTTCTCTGCAGTCTCCTCTGCTGGGCGTCTTCTTTCGTCCTTTTTCTTCTTAGGTTGCGGGAATCTAAGGAAGGAAGGTTCAGGGTGCCCCTAAATACTAGATTTAGGGCGTTACAGGTAGGTAAAGGGCAGGGACCAATGGGTCCCTGCCCTGGGGTGGGTACACCCCCTATCCTGCCACTCTCCTGTGGGAGGGGGCAGGAGCCTAGTCCTGATTGGGCAGGGCTCCCCATCTTCAAGATGGCGAGAGCCCGGAGATGTGCTTCACCTCGCCTCCCCCACCTGAGGGGTGGGGTTGGCAGAGGGTGGCACACCCCCTTTCCTCCCTTGGTGTTTCCCTCCAGTCTTCCCACCAGGATGGGGGAGGAACCGGTGGGGACCAGTTGCTGAGTACAGCAAGTGGTCTGGGGAAGCTCACAAAGGCGGAATGCCTTTGAAGCTTCCCCCTGCCCATCCTGGGGAGGGGGCCTAGCACCTCACCCAGGACGTGCATTGTTGCAGGCCCGGGAGAGCGGATGGCTCTCTACCCAGGGGTCCAGCAACATGTCTGCTGTGTGGCAGCCTAGGCAGCCCCTCAGACAAGACGTGGATTGTAGGTTAGGTTCAGGGGGTAACTCTAAGTTGCCCTCTGACGTGCATTTTACAGTAAATCCCACACTGGCATCAGTGTGGGTTTACTGTGCTGAGGAGTTTGATACCAAACTTCTCAGTCTTCAGTGCAGCCATCATGGTGCTGTGGAGTACGTGCTGACGACCTCCCAGCACCATATACTCGGAATGGCAGCCCTGCACTTACAGTGCCCAGGAATGGGCCTGGGTACTGTAGGGGCACAGGGCTCATGCACCTGTGCCCTCACCACTGGCATAGGGCACCCAGCTAGAGGGGTGACTGAGGTATGCCAGGGCAGTGTGTTTATGGGCATGGCACACAGGGATGTGTGCCATGTCGACTCTCTGTTTTGTTCTGCACCAAGACACTCAGCCTGCAAGGGCAGTGTGTGTGTGTCAGGGTACAGGGCCTCTAAGGGTGGCACAATAAGTGCTGCAGCCCTTAGGGGTCTTCTCTGGTCACAGTGCCCTGGGTACCTAGGGTACCATTTACCAGGGGCTTACCTGTGGCCAGAGATGCCAATTGGGTTTAGGCTGAGTACAGTTTTTAGGGAAGGAACACAGGCCCTGGGTACCTGATTGGCAGGGATCCAGGGCACACCAAGGAAAAGTGCATCAGTTATCAGGCAAAAGTGGGGGTTACTGCAACAGAAACCCACTTTCCTACAATCACATCTTGTTTGGGGGGCTTGAGAGGTAACTCCCAGCCCTCTTTTACCAAACACAGTGGACCTCTCACAGGATGCCCAAACAGAAGCTCAAATGAGCTGTAGCCAACCCCCTTCTGTGGAACCTCTCTGTAGGCAAACAGGCAAGGCAGAAGAAGGTCCCATTTCCGCCTAAGCTTCTCTGGGAGTCCTTTAATCATTCCTTTCAAGGTTTTGTTGAAGCGTTCAACTAAACCATTGCATTGTGGGTGATAGGGGGTGGTGAACTTGTAAGTTACACCACACTCCTTCCACATTGCTTTTAGATACCCTGACATGAAGTTGGTACCTCTGTCAGAAATGACCTCCTTTGGAAAACCCACTCTGGAGAAGACTCCAATGAGGGCTCTTGCCACCACAGGGGCTGTGGTGGTCCTCAGGGGAATTGCTTCTGGGTACCTGGTGGCATGATCCACTACCACCAGGATAAACCTGTGCCCAGATGCAGTTTGAGGGTCAAGGGGACCAACAATGTCAATCCCTACCTTTTCAAAGGGTACCCCCACCACCGGTAGTGTTATCAGGGGCCTTTGTTGTGCCACCTGCCTTACCACTGGCTTGGCATGTGACACAGGAGCGACAAAACTCCTTTGTGTCCTCTGACATATGTGGCCAATGAAAATGTGGAACAAGCCTGTCCCAGGTCTTGTTTTGGCCCAAGTGTCCTGCTAAAGGGATATCATGTGCTAAGGTCAAGAGGAACCCCCTAAACTTCTGAGGTATTACCAACCTCCTGGTGGCTCCAGGGGCTGGGTCTCTACCTTCAGAATATAGGAGTCCCTCATCCCAGTAAACTTTATGGGACCCACTAGCACTCCCAGCAGCCTCAGCAGCAGCCTGCTGTCTGAGGGGTTCAAGAGAGGGGCAGCACTGTTGCTCCTTCCTCAGATCTTCCCTAGAAGGGCCCCCTGCCCCCAAGAACTCAACCTGATCAGGCTCAAGTCCCTCTGGGGCAGTTCCTTCTTCAGGATCTGCTTCACCTCCCTCTGGGGGTGAATCCGTGATCTGAGACAGAGGGAAGGCACTGCCTTTACCCTACTGCTCCTCCTCTTGGGAAGCATCTGGTCCATTGTTCCAGGATCCAGAGCTGGTTCAGTGTCATGCATTCTTGCTTGTGACCTGGTCACAGCAAATACCTCTGCAGGGATGCCCAACATCTCAGCATGAGTCCATAACTCTACTTCAGACCAGGCTGAAGTCTCTAGATCATTGCCCAATAGACATTCGACAGGGAGGTCTGCACTGACTACAACCTTCTTGAGGCCAGTTACCCCTCCCCAGGAGAAATTCACAACTGCCAGACTATGGTTGGTCTGGACGTTGCTTGCATTGGTCACCTGGTACATTTCGCCCAGGATGATCTGTCCAGGGTCCACAAGATCCTCTGCCACCATGGTGACACTAGCACCTGTGTCCCTAAATGCCAAAGCCTGTTTGCCATTTATTACAGGCTGCTGTTTGTATCTGCCCAGATTACTGGGACTCACTAGGAAGGACATATTAAGGTCTCCCTCACAAATCAGCATTGCCTGAGTGGGCACTCTGACTAGGTCAGAGTCCACTTCAGAACCCAGGGTCAACCCTACTAAACCCTTAGTCTGTGTACCATCTCCACCAGTAGCTGAACTAGGGGGAACAGGTGCCTTAGGGGCAGGAGTGGTGGTGGTTTGGTCTTTGGACTTGTTACAGTCAGAAGTCCAGTGCCCCTTCTGTTTACAGAATATGCACCAGGGCTTCTTTTGGCCGTTTCCCTTGTTGGGTTGCGACTCCCCACCAGATGCAGATTTTTGGGGCCCTTGTGAAGACTTCTGGTCTTTTGACTTATCCCCACCATTCTCAGAGCCCTTAGGATCTTGCTTCTTGGTGTCACCCCCTTGGTTCTGGGGTTTCTGCCTCACCCTGGTTCTGACCCACTTGTCTGCCTTCTTTCCCAATTCTTGGGGAGAGGTCAGATCCGAGTCCACCAGGTACTGATGCAACAACTGGTTCTGGCAATTATTTAGGATTTGTTCTCTCATCATCAGATTATACAATCCCTTAAAATCAGTAACCCTACTGCCAAGCAGCCAACCCTCTAGAGCCTTGGTTGCACAATCAACAAAGTCAGTCCAGTCCTGAGTCTGTGCCTTCTGGGTGTCTCTGAACTTTAACCTGTACTGCTCAGTGGTTAAGCCAAACCCATCTATCCGTGCACTCTTCAGGACTTCATAATCATCAGCATCCTCTTCTCTAACAGTGAGGAGCTTGTCTCTACCTTTATCTGAAAAGGAGAGCCACAAGATTGCTGCCCACTGCTTCTGGGGGACCTGCTGTACTCTACAGGCCCTCTCCATAGCAGTTATCCACTTGTGGATATCATCCCCACTCTGGTAGGGAGGAACAACCTTGCTCAGGTTCCTATGGTCTGGAATAGATTCTCTGCCTCTAGGGACACTGTTGCTGCCACCGAGGGGTTCTAACCCCTCTCGTCGAGACGCTCTCTGGATCTCCAGGGCTTCTCTATCCAGTGCCAACTGCTTGGTTCTGAGGGCAACTCTTGCTTCCTCATACTGCAGCAGTTTGCACATTCTTTCAGAGGAGGTCTCTCTTATGGGAAAGTACGAGTTCCTCTGGTGGACAAATTCTCTGCCAGAGTGATAGGAGTGCTCAGATTCCCGGGAAGGGGACCTATGACTCTCCTCCACTCTCAGTTCTCTTAGGGAGAATTCCTCTGTGATTGAAGGGCCAGGCCTCAAGGGGCCTGAAAAGGACAGAGTCCTGGTCATCGTCTGACCCAGATACTGTAATTGACCCACCCACTGATTCAGACCCATTGGCTCCTAGAGCCAATCTAAGATCATCTGCTGTCAGCAGATCTATCAGATGCAGGGTTGAGGGACTCTGTCCTAGTCTCAGGTGTCTTTCAACACACATGGCTCTCGTCAGAGAAAGCCATGTCCTTGTACTGAGGCTGAGTGGATCCACTGGTTCCACCCTTTAAGGACATTCTAGTGTTGTGCAGTGTTGTACTACCTAAACTAGTTTGTGGCCTACTGATCCTAGTTTGAGCTGTAGAAAGGGTGTGCTATCCCTTGGCACAAAGCTCTAAGTTCAGTAGAACTTATCGATACTAAGCTTGACTTTATATGTACCTTAAGTACCTATAGTGGTTTTCAGTTAGTAATTCAAATAGAGATTTTCTGGTAAAACAATAGCAAGCTGGAATCCCACACGCTGCCCACCAATGTGAGAAGTTGGCCTGGTATATGCTGTTCACTAATTAAAGTGGACACATTGCACCAGAACAATTCGACTCTTATGGTAGATAGGTTTAAGACAACCTTTATAGAAAGTTATCCTAGTGGTAGCTGTGGAGAGCAGCCTTCAGGCTAAGTCTTGAAGGAATGTAAAGCAGCTTGTTTTACCACACAATCTCCAAATGAAAAGACACCACACAGGTATATATATCAAATATATATGTATTTATTAATAAACACTCTCTACTAATCTCTTTATGAGATTAGAGGATAGGAACATATGTACAAGTCAAATATTATCAGGATAAGTTTAGCACAATTGAATATTACAATCTTAGTTTGCTAGACCTAGGGCATCTAGAATCGAGGGACCCCCATGAACCACCCCAGGTAGTTGTAGGAGACACACAGGGGACGGACGCGGTGACCTGGCACCGATGCGAATCCTGTACGAGTCTATGCGCTCAGACGCGATTGAGATATCAATGTTCAAGGTCCCTTGCGTGTTCGAGGCGAACACACCGATCGGACTCAGTACGAGTCGAAGGATACGGTCTACAGATAGGATTTGCAAGTGAGTCGGACGCGGTGTGTCTAACACAGACGCGAACCAGGTACGAGTCAGTGCGAGAATCGCACGAGGAAAGTAAGAGTTTTAGGATACTTCTGGTGAACCTACAAGCAAGTCAGGGTAAGTAGTTCGAGGGCCCACACCCACAGGAGCACCGGAGTGCTGGAGTTACCTCACCCAGGGAAGCCGGGTGCACAGGTGTCCTTTGGTGTCGGTTCGCGGCGTCGTTTTCAATGGCGAACAAAGAAGTCTTGCTGCTTGTGAAGTCCGAAGAAGTGTCCGGTGGAATCCAAGCCTGGATTCGGTGGAAGGATGACCTGAAAGCAGAGGGGACAGTGTTCAGTCACTTGGCAGTGACTCTGGGCAAGGAAGATGAATGCCCACCGTCGTCGCAGGGTTCAGGTCGTTCAAGGTTGCCTTGACTCTTCAGCCACGAGGTCCAGGAGGCGTCGACGACGACCAGGAGCTGGATTCGGCGTGTCCCACGATGTCTGCGGCTTACTGCGGTGTCGGCAACTCGATCGGAGCCAACAAGCCTTGGTAACAGCAAGTCTCGAGGAAAGTGTGAAGAGGCAATGGCGCAGACCAGCAAGGTCTGTGGAACTCACCCAGCGAGGGTAAGTCAGGGCAGGCCTGGAGCAACCAGGGGGGCCCTTTTGCTTCTTTGGAAAGTCTTCTGGGGACCCACAAGCCGGCTGGCAAGGGATCGCGAAGACGCCTCGGGAGGATTCTCTCACAGGGGCCCACGGTCACTCGGGACGTGGTAGGCACTCGACAATAGTGCACGGTACCCAGGGGTCGCGGTTCCTCGTTACTCTTGGGGTCCACTGGCCTCAGCTTCGCTGGGGACTCACGATGGCCTTTGAGAAGTCAGGAAATCCACTTCTTGGGCTGCAGGGACTTCGGACTCCGGTGGGAGCGGCCTAGTTTGCGACTGTCGTTTGTAGTTTTTGGTGCCTGCCAAGCAGGGGAGTCACTCCTTGACTCCAAGGGAGATTCTTCAGTCTTCCAAAGGTAGTGGAACGTCGAAGGTCCGGGATTCTTCTTGTAGAGCGTCGTCCAGGGAAATCTAGCAATGCACAGGTTCCCCCTCTTATACTAAAAAGAGGGGAGGGACTAGCTCTATGACCCTACATATGGGAGGGTCAGGGAGTGGGTGGCTACACCCACTTCCCTTTGTCCAGTTCGCGCCAGAGCAGGGACAGGTAGCCCCTGAGCCGGTTTGAACTGGCATATGCACAGAGGAGCCTTCTGCTCCCCCAGTGCAGGATTTCAAAGCACTCTAGGAGTGCACCCACCCAGCCCCAATACACTAAACCCTGTCTGGGAGGTGGTCACACCCCCTTGGGACAGGATATCTATTGTTGGGCTCCCTCCACTGCGAATGTTGGTCATCAGCAGGAGGGCAGCCCAGTGTCTGTGACTGGTGGCATCCATTTTGTGATGCCAGGGCTCTGTCGGGTTCTACCGCGTTTCCACAGTAGGTACATGTCTATCCCTCTAGAAGGGTGGAATGCTACCCCCGCCGCCAGGACTGGCGGGAGGGTAGTATTCCAAGGTGTTTGACACCAAACACGACATGTTTCGATGCAGCCATTCCAAAGTTAGCATTTTACCGCGAGGATATAATGCACTTAAAAGTATATGTTTTAACCGCATCCTCAAACGGCACCAGAGAATGGACTCTGAGAGCTGCAGAGGGGCCCTGCTCAGGCAGAGGCACCCCCTCACATAGAAGCCAAGCACCCTGCCCTCAGGATTGATAGGGCCAGCCTTAGTGGTGACTGATAGGGTTATATGTGTGTGCAGGAGAGATATAGGGAACCTATATCTCAGTGAGGGGTGCTAGCACTTCCTCACTCAGGCTGCTAGCACTTCCTCACTCAGGCTGCAGTAGCAGGCCTGTGGTGTCAGATTTAGTCTGCTTCCCAGGGGTGGCATAATACATGCTGCAGCCCCTGGGAGGCCCGTGAAGTACCTATGCCCTTGGTACCTAATGTACCATATACTAGGGACTCATAAGGTACCACAGTATCCAATCACTAGTGCACCCAGAGTGCACTCCAAGTCGTTTAGAGAGAACAGAGGCTGGGGCCCTGATTAGCAGGGTCCCAGCCTGACTATAGCCAGAAACCAGTGTAAACATCAGAAAAAAAAGTGGGGGCAACATAAGAGGCAGATCCTACTCTCCTACACCTGCCACCACGAGACATGTTTCTGGACCCCTAGGGTGGGAGCCTACGCTCCCTGAGCCCAGAAACAAAGCCTTTCCTGGGCGGAGGTGTACACACCTCCCCCAGGCCAGGAAGAGCCATCTGTGGCAGGGGAGCTTCAAAGGCCTGGCAGCCTTTGTAATGCGACCCCCCCAGCCTCTCCTGCTATCGGGAGCAGGCCCTCTTCCTGTCTCCCTCCCTTTCGGCGGGAAGACAGGTGGGAAAACTAGCCAGCCCAGGAGGTGTGCCCACCTCTGCCAACTCCACCCCTCAGGTGGGGAGGCGAGGTGAAGCCCACTCTCCAGTGCTCGCCATCTTGCAGATGGCAGGCACTTCCCAATCAGGACTAGGGATTGTGCTCACTCCCCCACGTGGGGTGAGCACACCAAGGGTGTAGTCACCCTAAGGTCAGTAGCCCATTGGCTACTGACCTCAAGACTCCTAAAATGCCCCCTAAATACAGTATTTAGGGGGCAGCCCTGAACCAGGAAGGCAGATTCCCGCAACCTAGGAAGAAAAAGGACGAAAGAAGACGCCCAGCAGAGTAGACTACAGAGAACAACTGACTTGGCCCCAGCCCTACCGGCCCGTCTGCAGTTTTCAGAGATCCTGCGCCAAAAATCGTCTTGTCCTGCAGCCAGCGACCTCCAGAACCTCGGGGAGGACTGACTGCCTTCAACAAAGACCAGATCTCCTGTGAACAGCAGCTCTGTTCAAAAGAAACACCAAACAAAGACTCCGAGCCTGCTGAGGAAAAGAAACCCGACGCCTGGAACCACCACTGCACCCGTCGCCTACAGCCCGAGTTCAAGTGGCCCACCGGTCCCAGCGAGGTCCCCCAGCGCTCCAGAGTCCGAGTCCACCGTGGGTTGACCCCTCCAGGACTCCCCGACGTCGCCTGCAGCCTCTGCACGGAGACCCCCTCCCCACCTCCCCCAACCGCGAGTGACCGGTAAGGTGAAATCCGACCTCAAAAGACACCCCTGCATCCAGCCGCCCTGCAGAAAGGAACCCGAGGTGCGCCTACGTCCCTGAGCCCTCCAACTTACCTGCCCAGCTGTTGGATCCTCCCGGAAGTCTTCCTGGACCGAGCCTACAGCTGAAAACCAAAACTGAAAATCCCCATTGAAAACGGGGCACCCGACGCCAAAACAGCACTCTGCACCCGCCCGCCCCAGCGCCGCTGAGGGTGCACCTTTTGTGCTGGCTTGTTTCCCAATTTGCCCTGAGCTTAACCCTAGGAGCTTTGCTCCCACAACCCCGTGGCCTGCTTGCCAGCAGCCACCAACCAGAGTCCCCCTATTCTCCATAGGATAGCATTGGGCCTCAACACTCTGCACCCGGCCGCCCTAAGGCCGCTGAGGGTGTAATAAAAGTGCATCACTGACCCTGGGAGACCCCCGAGTCTAACCCCAGAACCCTAACTCAAAAGACCAATTACTTACCTCGAAACCGATAACCTGTTTTTCCTCATAGGATAACATTGACACTTTTTTCTCCCAAAAAGTTTTCAAGTGTCGACTTTTGAAAACTAAGAATATTCCTTAAAAATCGCACAAATAACCTAAACGAATTTTCTCAACTATTTGCAGGAAAGGTCCGAGTGCTGAATCTAGGTATCCAGCACTGAGTAGGAAAAGTATCATAAAAGTAACTTACCTGTGAATTGAATTTCCTTCCATAGGATAACATTGGTGGATCTATGTGAAAAAGTTTCGAAGTGTCATCTTTTGAAATACAAGAATATTCTTTAAAAATCTTACATCTAACTAAAACGCATTTTCTCAACTGTTTTCAGGAAATGTCCCAGTGCTGAATCTAGGATCCAGCACTGTTAGAAAAAGTAATCCGAAAAGTAACTTACCTGCAATTTACAAGAAAAGCCTATGTATTCAATGTACTGGTCCAAAAGTTTCTAAGTGTGGACTTTTGAAATCTGAAAATATTCTCTAAAAATCGTACAAACTACAAAAACGTATTTACTTACCTGTTTTAAGTAAATGTCCCAGTGCTGAATCTAGGAGTCCAGCACTGGATTACAAAAGTAACGCAAAAGTAATTTTACCTGCATTTACCTTTAAAAGCCATTCATTTCAATGTACTGCATTTACTAAGTATTGCAACCTACTGCATCCCCTGTAAATCAAATCAAGTACAATCTTCATTGCTTTTTAAAACTGTGTACAACAAGTAACTTATTACTGAAAAGAATTGAATGCTTACCTGTATCAGGCTTGCTTGGTTCTAAAATAAAATAACAGTATATTTTTTTAAACAAAAACAATTGGCCAAGAGTTCAGTTCTTGAGTGTGTGAATTCATTTGCTGAGTGTGTACATCAAATGCTTAACACTGTCCTCTGATACTGCCTTACTGCTCGACCAAGCTGCCACTTTAGAGAGTAAGGTTCTATCTAACTTTAACCTCTGCCAAACCTCTGGAGACCTTTGGACTCTATACACACTGTACCTCACTTTGGTGCTGTATATATAGAGCCAGTTTCTTACATCTTTTATTTACCATCTGCTGGCGCGGGCTGTGGGGTGATGCTCCTCCACCATTACATAGGAGCCGTGCCTGTGATCACCCCCCACCTTTTGCCTGGTAAATGATGTGATTTTGACTGAAAGTGCACTTGGTTCCTGCTAACCAAGTCCCCAGTGCCAGATTTCTTTCCCAAAACTGTAAAATTGTTTCCCCCCCATTGGCAATACCTTTAGCACTCTGTAAGACCCTAGTAAATAGTACCTCTGGCACCCAAGTCATGCTGTACTAAAGAAGGGGGTCTCAGGGCTGCAGCAAGATTTGTGCCACCCGAAGAGATCCCTCACCAAACATGCAAGACTGCCATTGCATGCTGCTTGTTTTGGTGCAGACCAAAGTGAAAACACATGTGACACATCCCTGTGTACCATGTCCCCTAACACTGCATCTAGTATTTGTAAGTCACCAATACAGCAGGCCTGACAGCCCTAAGGCAGAGTGCTTTATATTACATGTTAGGACATACCTGCATGAGCAGATATGCCCCTGTGCTGGTCAGTTCCGTTACTGCCAGTGCAAGTGAACAGGGAAGCCATTTTAAAACCTGTGCTGGACACTGGTAAGAGTTCGCCAGCTACATGATGGCGTCACTGAAAATAGGGATATTTGGTATTAAACATCTCGTTTTAATAAACCCACACTGATTCCAGTGGTGTATTTATTAATACAAGCACCCAGGGGGCACCTTAGAGGCGCCCCCTAAAAACCTACCAGTCCCTGGTGTGTTGGCTGACTGGATTCTGCCAGCCTGCCACTGGAGACGCATGCCTGCCCCCCAAGGGTGAGAGCCGATAACCCTCCCCGAGGATGACCTGCTGATTAGCATTACAAGGCAGTGACACTTCAAAGAAGCTACTGCCTTTTGAAATTAGTCTGGCTTCCCTCACAGGGAAGGAAGTTGACCCCCTTTGTTCAGGACCCTTTGGCACCTGGACAGCCTGGAAAATTAGTCAGACGTGCCCACCCCCAGGCTAGTACCACGCCTAAGGCGGCCTAATCTGAGGTCGACACAGCGTTTTAGAGTTAGCCATCTTTGTGTTGGCAAACTTAGGAATTCTGGCACAGGGTTGTGCCCACTTCCCACAGGAAGTGGTCATATAGGGACCGTAGTGACCCCAAGGGTCAGTCCATTGGCTTTTACCCTACACTCTCCTAATACCCCTAAATTCAGTATTTAGGGGAGCCCTTGGCACCAGAAAAACAGATCCTGCTGACCTGAAAGAAGACTGACATGAGTCTTAAAGAGCAAGATCAGAAGATCCAGCAACTGACTTGGTGCCAACCCAGATGACCTGCCTGCTGACTTCGAAAATTGTGCCAAAAGACAACTTGTCCTGCAGCTGCTAAGTCCCAAAGCCCTGGAGACCTGCCATCGCTTTACCCAGGAACCAAGAACTCCAGTGGAACAGCGGACCTGTTCCCCCTGCATCCTGAAGGCAGCCCAAAGAAACCTGAGAGTACTTCAAGACTGCGAAAACCTGACACCTAAAGATATACCGCTGCACCCGTTGCTCCAAGCCAGAGTTGGAGTGGGCCTTCGGTGTCAGCGTGGTTCACCAGCCCTCCAGAGACCAAGTCTACTGTGGTTTAGCCTCTCGTGGACTTCCCGACGTTGCCTGCCTCTGCTCGTAGGCCCCCCTCTGCAGTGACTGCTCCTGGTAAGGAAAACCTGATGCCTAAAGACACCTCTGCACCAGTCTCCCCTGGGCCTAAGGCTGCTCAGCCACACTACCCCACCCCCCCAGAAGAGCACCTTGGGATTGCTAGAGCAAGCCCCTGTCCACTCATAAGGAAACCCCTGGACTTTTTGCACAACAGATCTCATTTTGATATATTATATAAAGAGCCAGCTTCTTACACTGGGCCAATGCTGCTACCTCTACGTTGGCATGTGGAGTCCCTGGACATTTGCTAGACGGCTACATGGGCGTCCCTCTATACGTTCACAAAGCACTATTGTTGGGCAGTCTGGTTCACCGAGATTGGCATTTTACCCACTCTGTCATGCAGTACTTTCTGGTTGGAGTCCATTCGCAGACCCACCTCTGAATAAGTACTGTTTTGTATCCATTCAAAGTATCTGCGGCTAGAAGTAGATCAGAAATGTTATTTACCTTTGTAAACACTTTCTTGTAGATACTATCTAGCTGCAGATTCCTCACAGACCCTCCCATCCTCCCCGTTCTGTGATTGGACTCGTATCTATCCAATAATATCCCAAGTCTAGGAATCTGCACTCTTGTCACATTCAATTTGCTATTGGGGCTCTGTGCCCGAGTGTGCAGACGTCCTTGAAAGCAACTGATGTTGTTTGCGCTAGTGCTGCCTATATAGGCTCTACATGTCACGGAGATGAACGTCGTCCGTGTGGAGTTGCACTGTATCATGGATTTCTGCACAGAGATGCTGCAAAAAAATGTCCGGTTCTGTGTGACACCTGGGTAATATTCAAAAGGTGAGGAATCTCTGCCTAGATAGTCTTTCCCAGAAAGAGTGGTTCGAGGCATATGAGCTGCAGATCACACACTATGCATAGATCGCCATCTGGTGTTGGGCCCGGATGTTTGCACTTTGTTGTTGTATTGGAATAAGTCTTTGGAAGTCACGAGATAGGTGACTCCTCCTTTTGGACAATAGTGCGCATGGGCATCGACTCCAACTTCAGATTGTTTTGCAGCGTGAATCTTTCTGGATTCACTATGCTGTGCATTATTCCGCCATCTCGTGGTTGGGTCCGGATTCGTAGTCTTTTCTTTCTTTTTTTTTTTTTTTTTTTTTTTTTGTTGGCCCAGGTGGCCCAGGTGGCCCAGGTGGCCATTTGGTGTCCTCGGTGACGTTGTCGCCCTTCCTGCGCAAGCTCCCACCTTTGGTCGCCATCTTCAGATTCTTTTTTCCGCCGTGGGGTCTGGATCGTTGACGAGAAGTTCCAGAAACTTTGGACGAAGAATCTCAAATTCAATCATCACCACAGAGGATCGTTTCCTGAGACACCGGACGAGGAGACGAGTACCGGAGGCGACGAGAAGGACGACTAGGTAGAAGGTCCACGACCAAAATCTCGACGCCTACAGAGAATGTGCTCACAGGGGGCCCCCTGAGCGCGGTTATAGACAAGACACCGTTTAAGTTTTGCCAAAACTGTCACCACAAGTACGCCCAGAAGGACAAGCACCCAGTCTGCAACCTCTGCTTGCCGCTCGACCACATCAGCGAAAACTGCAACGCGTGTTCGGCGTTCACCCCGAAAACCCTCCGGGTGAGAGAGAGGCAAAGAAGAGCTAACTACAACATGCAGGGCCAGGGACCAGCTCCATCGCTCCGAGACCTGGGCCTCTCGAGTGGAGAGGAAGACAACATCGCGGAGGGACCGGAGGACTGCTCAGTCGTCTAGGTCCACAAGAAAACGTCAAAGGAGGTAAGGGAGACGTCGACCCCGAAGCACCCAAGCGACGCTCGAAAGAGTGAAGCCAAGGCCCCGAGCGACACTCTTAGAAGTGAAGCCAAGTTCTCGAAGGGAGCGTTGCCGCCGAAACACTCGACGAAAGCAACAGCATCCAGGGACAAACAGCCGAGCGGATCCTTCGGGAAGGACTCTCAATCGGCAAAAGCCTCCGAAAAACCAAGGGCGTCGAAGGTAACCTCCGAAAAGGAAGCCTCGACGCCGAGAAAAGAAGGCCCGGCGTCATCCTCGACGTCCGAGACCGCGAAGAGAGGCGCTTCAGCCATCGACTCCGAAAAGGCCCACGAGATGGAGAAAAAAAAGAGAAGGCTCGAAGCAGAGATGGTGAGCATCCTGCAACGGAAAAAAGACTTCGACGAAAAAATGAAGCTATACGCCATTCCGTCGAAGCCATCACGCGAAGCACTCGGGGAGGGCGACACCGAAGACATCGAACCCCCAAACCGCTCGACGAACAGGGCGAAGAGGACTACTACTTCGAAGCCGAAGAAGAGCTCCAGTCTTACCGGGACTCGACGCCCTCGGAAGCACAAGATTTAGACTGGCAAGACCTCGACGCAGAATCACCAGAAGAAGGGGTAGACTCTTATCCCTCGAGGCCTTCGCCGCCAGACGACATTGGAGTCTACAATGTGGTCGTCCAAAAGGCTGCAGCAACGTATGGCGTCGAAATGCAAGAGGAGAAGGCGAAGGCATGTTTCCTTTTGGAAACCCTACTTCCTCAACAAACCAGGTCCCAGTTCCTACCCATGCTTCCTAGCGTCCTGGACCAGGGAAGGGAGGCCTTCAAAGAACCGGCAGTCTGCAAAGCTGTTACACCGAGGAGCGAAAAGAAATACAAGCACTCCTCTAAAGACCCTGCGTACATCCAAGGGTCAGTGCCAGCAGACTCCATTATCACGGCAATGGCCAGGAAAAGGGCCAATGTGCCCACTAACACGTCCACCTCCAGACAAGGAGAGCAAACGAATAAACCTCACAGGACGAAAGGTGGAGAGGAACGCAGCCATACACTGGCGCATCGCCAACTCCAACGCCCTAATCAGCAGGCATGCATACCAGCATTGGGATGAAATGAGCCAGCTCGTAACACACCTGCCACAACACCAACAAAGGGCTAATCACCTAGTGGAAGAGGGCAAGGCTATCGCAAACACTTGCCTAAAATCAGCCTTGGACGCAGCAGAGAACTCCAGCAGGCAGATGATGATAGGGGTGACTGAAAGGAGACACGCATGGCTCAGGATCTCGGGTTTCAAACCGGAGGTACCAAGCAATATCCTGAACACGCCATTCAACGGCCAGAAACTGTTTGGAGCCCCAGTCGACGACAAGTTGACGCAGCTTAAAAAAGACAACGAAACTGCGAGGTCCATGGGAGCACTGCAGTTCAAGGGGATGAGAAGAGGAACCCCCTCAAGGCGGCCCAATGGTAGAGGGGGCAATGCGCCCGCCACTTCCCACCAATCTTCCCAACAAGGATACCAGGAAACAACCAAGGCCAAAGCCAACAGGGACAACAACAGCAAAATTGGCAGTATCAACCCAGAGGACGGTCCTTTCGAGGACGCTGGTACGGACGGGGACAGTCCCGAAGAGGGGGTCAGCAGCCCACCTCAAAGTGACTCCGCAAAGAAACCAAACCCTTCCCGATCACCACCAAGGGAGAGGAGAAGTCGACAGAAGGAAAAACTAAGAAACACACACAGCAAACAAATAACCACCGAGCATACAACCCCGGTGGGGGGCCGAATAGGAAACTTCCTCACACAATGGAGAGAGATTACCACGGACAAGTGGATACTGAACATCATACAGCACGGATACTGCATAGAACTCCAAAAACACCCCCGGGCAGAAAACCAAGACGGCGCCCACTCCCCGCAAGGGAGCTCGCCCTCCTACGTCTAGAAGCAGAGGAGCTGCTCAAAAAAAGAGCAATAGAGCCAGTTCCAATCAACGAAAGGAACAAGGGAGTCTACTCAACGTATTTCCTGGTGCCAAAGGTAGACGAAACACTAAGGCCAATACTGGACCTCAGATTCCTGAACAAGTTCGTAAGAACTCAAAAATTCAAAATGACGTCACTTCAGGAAGTAATACCCCAAATCCAACAAGGGGACTACATGGCGACCATAGACATGAAAGACGCATATCTGCACATCCCCGTCAACCACAAACACAAACGTCTACTAAGATTCGTGATAGGCCAGAATCACTATATGCACGAAGGATATGGAGTTCCTCTGAGTCCAAGTGAAAGAACAGGGAGATACTAGAGGTGGGGATGGTGGTGGCCCCACACTGAAGGTGAAGGGGAGATCCCTTTCGGAACTAGGGCTCTCACACCTAGCAAGCTGGGTGTCATGCTTCATCATATGAGCCTGCCCCTCGTCAGGTCGGCGCTGCAACACCTGACGGGCACCCAGTACGGGGCTCTTTGGCGGGGATCTTTGTTCCTGCCGTTGGGTGCAGTGGGGGTGAGGGGCCTAGTAAGTGTAGATGTGGGAGGGAAGTGAGTTAAAATAGGTCAGTTAATCCCAACAGTGATTTATTCAGGAAGGTAAACTGCCTATTTAAAAATATAGAGTGGCGGTGAACTAGAGGCAAGGTATCTAGCTATATGTGCCCTACTCGGTCGGTCAACATATTTCGTGCCCTGTGTGTCAGGGGATCAAGGCACTTCTTCAGGACCAATTGTCAATGCTATTTACACAGCGTAGTAAGTGAAAAACTACATACCACATTCTCAGGTCAATAACCTGCAACCAAAACGAGAAGGAAAAACATGATTTTGATGTGGGATGCAAACACTGTACAAGACATGTATCTCTTAGAACTGTTCTTACGGTACCGAAATGGTACATGTGTTAAGTGAATTTGTATAGTCAGACGCATGCTCAACACCGTGTGAGGGTGAGACTAAGGTTAAAAACAAGGTAAGGTCTCAAGCACAAGAGGAATCATGATAAAACCAAGGTCTCAAGAAGGAAAATCCATCAAGAGCCGTAAGTAACAGAAAAGACAGGACAATAACATAACAGAGAAGACAGGAAACGTGCTCACCTATACTGTTGTCTAGTTAGGACTGCAACAGTATCCGAGTCGTAAAGGACACCAATTTGGGTCCTATGTGCGCAGAAGAAAGGGCTGAATAAAGTAACAGGCTCCATACTGCACAAACCAGAAAAAACAGACGCCTGGGTTTTTCTGTTTTTTCTGGTTTGTGCAGTATGGAGCCTGTTACTTTATTCAGCCCTTTTTCTTCTGCGCACATAGGACCCAAATTGGTGTCCTTTACGACCGCCGGATACTGTTGCAGTCCTAACTAGACAACAGTATAGGTGAGCACGTTTCCTGTCTTCTCTGTTATGTTATTGTCCTGTCTTTTCTGTTACTTTACGGCTCTTGATGGATTTTCCTTCTTGAGACCTTGGTTTTATCATGATTCCTCTTGTGCTTGAGAGACCTTACCTTGTTTTTTAACCTTAGTCTCACCCCTCACACGGTGTTGAGCATGCGTGTGACTATACAAATTCACTTAACACATGTACCATTTCGGTACCGTAAGAACAGTTCTAAGAGATACATGTCTTGTACAGTGTTTGCATCCCACATCAAAATCATGTTTTTCCTTCTCGTTTTGGTTGCAGGTTATTGACCTGAGAATGTGGTATGTAGTTTTTCACTTACCACGCTGTGTAAATAGCATTGACAATTGGTCCTGAAGAAGTGCCTTGATCCCCCTGACACACAGGGCACGAAATATGTTGACCGACCGAGAGTAGGGCACATATAGCTAGATACCTTGCCTCTAGTTCACCGCCACTCTCTATATTTTTAACTAGGCAGTTTACCTTCCTGAATAAATCACTGTTAGGATTAACTGACCTATTTTAACTCACTTCCCTCCCACATTTACACTTACTAGGCCCCTCACCCCCACTGCACCCAACGGCAGGAACAAAAGATCCCCGCCAAAGAGCCCCGTACTGGGTGCCCGTCAGGTATTGCAGCGCCGACCTGACGAGGGGCAGGCTCATATGATGAAGCATGACACCTAGCTTGCTAGGTGTGTGAGAGCCCTAGTTCCGAAAAGGGGATCTCCCCCTTCACCTTCAGTGTGGGGCCACCACCATCCCCACCTAGTATCTCCCTGTTCTTTCACTTTGACTCAGAGGAACTCCATATCCTTTGTGCATATAGTATTGTTGGGGCATGTATGTTGGACCTCTTTAAACCTGCCCCGCTGTCCCCCCTTTTTGATTCAAGGCCAGAATCACTACCAGTTCACAGTGCTAGCCTTCGGGCTCAAGTCCGCACCAAGGGTGTTCACAAAATGCCTAGCAGCAGTGGCAGCGCACCTACGGAGAAAGGGCATACATGTATACCTCTACCTCGACGACTGGCTTGTGAAAGCAGGATCATACAGGCACTGCAAAGATCACATCAAACAAGTCATACAAACACTTTCCAGACTAGGTTTCTCAATACATTGGGAGAAATAGTCAACAGAACCGCAGCAGATCAAAATATTCTTAGGGGCACAAATCGACAGCACACAGTCCAAAGTGTTCCACAGTGAGAAGAGAACTATAGCGCTCCTGAGGGAAACGCATCATTACCGCAAGGGGCAAGTTCTGACAGTGAGGACGGTGAGCAGACTAATGGGCATGATGGCATCATGCATCCACCTGGTCCCAAATGTCAAGCTGCACATGAGACCGTTCCAAGAATGGATACAGCAACAGTGGTCACAAGCAACAGGGAGTTGGGAAGATCTAGTGGTTGTCACACACGCAGTGCAGCAAGAAATAGCGCGGTGGAAGGAAGAGAACATATTACAGGGGAAGCCATTCACACAGCCAACTCCAACAGTGACCATCACAACAGATGCCTCACAGCAGGGCTGGGGCGCGCACATGGACAGACTCCGCGTCAGGGGGCTGTGGTCACAACAAGATGCAGTGAGGCACATCAACTACCTAGAACTAAAAACTGTGTTCCTAGCCTGAAGAGCCTTTCAGAAGCAGCTTTACGGCCAGAGAGTGCTGATACAAACAGACAACACAACCACCATGTTCTACATCAACAAACAAGGTGGAACACAGTCAGCACCGCTATCAAGCCTGGCACAAGAGATTTGGAGATGGGCCATCCCTCTAAGGATAGACCTACTGGCAATACACCTTCCAGGAATAGACAATGTAGAAGCAGACCGACTCAGCAGGCAGACGTCGGCATCCCATGAATGGGAGCTCAACCAACAGGAAGTGCAGCGGCTGTTCTAACAAGCATTGGCATAGCCAATAGGTCTCGCTTTTGGGACATTATAAGTGTTTAGCCATGCAATGGTTGATGTTGTTGCACCAAGGATATTGTGCTGCATAACTAAATACTTATAAGGTCCCAAAAGGCGAGACCTATTGGCTATGCCAATGCTTGTTTTGGAAAGCTGTCATTCTGATCAAATGAACTCCCCAGAGCCAGATCAGTCACCTGATAGCTCCAAGGCTCCATATTCACAAAGCTCAGTTTTTAAATGGCACCCTATCAACCATGTAGAAATCTTCTTCCATGACATGGACTATACTTTAAATATTGTTAGTCCACATCCAGCACCTCTGATCCTACATGGAAACCATTCAAACCTAGGTTTCTACAAGCTACTTGTAAGTGAAGCCAACCAAACTGAGTTCTTGCTCATCAATGAGGGCAGCATGCTTTACGCCCAGAATGAAGCATCAGTGTCCAACATGAGCCTAGATGGCTAATGTCTATAGTTCACTCACTATGCCATGCCCCTTAGCTTCCACACACACCAATGTTTGCTTAGCTATCAAGATCATCCTATGATACACAACCACAAGGGCAATGCTCAGCTCTCTGGCCTTGCAGACACCACGCTAGTTCAATGAAGAGCTGCATGCAGCCAAATGCCTCATCATCAAAGGAAATTGGATGGACCAGAATGAAGAGCAATAAACACCCTTTCACTATCTACGCCCTGAGAGTCATAAACAAATGCACCTTATATCTCCGACTCCCCTAGACACAATTTAGGGGTTCTACCAATAACGCGGAATCCTCTCCTGCTCCTCACTGCAGAAACATTGGTGCGCAACAGCCTGCAACATTGGGGGATGATGGACCTCTGTGCCATGTATGACTAAGGGACATTCGTGTTCATAGAGCATAGGAAATCTACCAATATATTTGATTCCATTAGATCAGTTCCTTTACTCTCGATTGAGATGCACGGCCTGCGAGCACCTCCCTGGTTTTCCAGTGGAACCAGCAAATTTTACCCCACTGACAGCCCTTGTACAGTCCACTGATGCAACCTGATGGGCCCCCAGACTATACCCGACTTTCGCATCACTCAAACCACCACACTCAGACCGTGCTACAAGTGCATGGGAGCGAGATATAAGCAACACCATCACATAGGCACAGTGGCGATTTTGTTGCTTGCAGACCAAACTTGTTTCATTAAATCACTGCTACATGCTACTGCATTTCAAATTACACCACGCTTACTCCACATTCACTAAGCGGGCTAAGATAGACAACACAATGTCACACATCAGCCCTAAATGTCTAAGACTATGTGGATGTCATTCACCTAGTCCGGTTGTGCCAAGCTGTACAGCCCTTTGGAGCACAGTAACAACTATGCTGTTGGACATACTGGACTATCATCTAGACCTAAAACGGCTCTCTTGTTATGTCAAATATAAACCATCCGGGATCTACCGACTCGCAGGCCTGGCACTCCTGCTAGCCAGCAGGAGGATGGCCATGCGTTGGTTAAGTATTCACTCCCCCCACTATGCAAGACTGGCAAACAGACTTTGCGCTTTGCAATACGAGGTGTGAAGTATACGCCAAACTACAGCCCCTACTTCCCGCCCCAGGGACATATGGGGGCCCCCTCCGCACCTACTTAGCAAAGACTGCAACCGATACCTCGGATGGGGGAATCAGACCCTCTGACTCAAGTGCTCTATTGCACTTAACAGACCAGTCACCACGGTGATCTACAGACACTGTTTGGGGGAAACAGTACACACCACGCTGCCCTCTGCATACTGACTGGACGACTGCTGCACCTAGTTAGCATTTCAATGATTGCAATGTTATCGCACTGCCAAAGTTCCGCAATGTGATATGAGCTTATCGAGATGAGCCTCCTGTCCTGCTGATTACGTGTTCTGTTCTGCTTACGTACCTCTAAACCTAGTACAACAACCTTAGTTGCAATCGGAGACTGGTCCATAGTATGTTATGTACTTCTGTCTGTTAAAAAACGAATAAAATATTTTTTTTACTATTTAGGGAAGAACTCAAAGCCTACTATTTCACTATGTTTTTGTCAACCACTGTTTAACTTTCTCTGCTTGTAATCACCAACCTAACATAAAGACCACCCTTGATGTATGAACCCCAAACTGCCTCTTCAAAAATATATTTGTGAACCACCTCAAATCTATAAACACCCTTGCATGCACACCTAACACCCACATCAAGGTTATTATGATGAAGAGAGCTTTGTTGCCCTCTGGAATAAAGTCTGTGGTATATAAATACCCACCCCTTCAAAACAAAAATGAAATCAATGTTAATAGAAGCTGCATTCCCTGTATGCATCACTAAGGGCCACCCAGATCTCTACTGCTAACACTAGTATTCTCCTTGATGGTTGCGTCCAAAAAAAAGTGCCACGTCAGCTGCTGCATCTAGTTGGGTGTGTTCATTGGAGGGCAATGCAAAATGAAGAAAAATGTTAATCCGTGTAGCAAACCTGGTTAATGTATTAATATCATAAACTATGTAGGTCAACGCTGTGCAACAAATGTATTCCCATACAATCCGTCTAAGGGCGGGAGGGCCTTGCTACTTTTAAGAGCAAGATGCACCCTGGCCGGATTATGTGGTCATCCTTTCCAAAATAATCAGTCACAGAAATGCACTGGACTGTCTCAGTGGAATGAGAAAGGCCCAGTCTGTTTAACAGTTGGCTCTCTGAGTGGTGCTCCTATAGCCAAAACAATCCCCAGATGCCACAAAGCATCACCTTCCTGATCTCACTTTGCAGAGCAATAGAGAAATCTTCAAGTTTGTATTCGAGCTGTGCAAAGGAAAGACCGGATGGAAGCCGTGCACATAATTTACTTTCAGTCACTCCATTTAAGGCATCGACAAGGTACAACGCGGCAGTCGCTCAAAAAATGTGCCTCCCACAGTGTGCTGAACTCAAGCATTTCAAACAGCAGAAACACCACATAATAAAAAAAAATTCTGCGCCATTCCTAATGTCTGCATCTATAAAATAGATCCAAATTTCTTGAGGTTAAAAAAGCTAACACACCAGTTGTTTAGATTTTCATTAAAAATCCTTATGGCGATCACGGACAGAAATCGAGGCTGCCTGCATACTGTGAATGCTTCTGATAGCAGTGATCTTGTATTTTGTTTACAACTGACACATCAACCCACTGGTTCGTGGTGCGTAGTTTATAATAGGTTTAGTATTTTAAGGATCCCCTACGCCTGAAAGTAAACAAGGTCAGAAATAAAGTGCTATAAACTAAATGCACCTTAATAACAAAATCCTTGAGGATTTGCAGAATTTATCAATGACAACAACTAAGTTTAAAAAAGGCCCAGAGTTTATCAATTACTCTAGGTAGGATAACTACAAAAATAAAATACAACGTGGGGGTTCTACGTAACGTGACATATTTAACATATTAAAACATTTCGCGAATCTCTTGATTCATTATGGATTCCTAAGGCACAAGATGCAGTGACAGCCGTGAGGCGCCGACCTCAGCATCTTAGATGATGCTGAATGCTTTTCCGTTGACGTCACAACAGTTCTAATGTGGCGTCTGTATCCCAAGGACTACTCTATGAACAATGCTACAGGTGATCTCGGGAAACAGGATGATTCGCTCTCCGTATTTCAGGGGCGTCTCGAGTGCACGAGACGCGAATGTGGCTCCCAAGCACAAGTTGGGTATATGACAACGCGAGCAGCGTTCCATGTTCTATAAACACCACGAGCAATGTACATCACTCGCGAATTCTTCTTATACATTAATGTAAAAGGATACCCTAAATGTCTTCATCAACCCATCTGCACAGCTTAACTAAGTACCACAAGTTATATTAGCTGCGGTAAACAACAAAACCTAAACCTTCTCAAAAGTACACGTACCTATACAGCTAATAACTTTCTTCGACAGTTCAAGAACATCACACCATACACCACGTACTGCATTTTATATACAGCACCAGACACTAAAGTCTTAAAGGGGGTAAATATTGCAAGTGAATTGCACCAGAAAGTTCGCGAGAGCACAAACTTGATTCTACAACACAGTAAAATAGCCATTTTCAATGTAAAAGGAGAGTACAGAAGTTGCTCGCCCCTGAAAACAAATAAAAAGAGGGTTGCTTACGGATGTGGAGCCGGATGAGGTGGCAATGTAAACTTTGATCACCATCCTGCCGAGCTGTAGTCTTCAGCGTGTACTATTGGAGTCCTGTCGCTGCCTTGCGAATGAGAGGTACAGGCTGCGGTTTCTGCTCGTTCGTTCAGGAAGCCGGAGCCAGCGGGAGCCAGCGGGAGCACATTGCCCCGCCCACTAGTCCCGCCCTTGGTCCCCGCCCACAGCAGTCTCTGAGGTCACATCAGAGCTGCCTGCTGGTGCGAGTGAGACAAAACTCGGAGCAGGCTGTGTGGGCTTTGAAAAGTATCCGTATCCACAGACCACCAGATTCGAGCGCTGCAAGAGCCTCTTTTCTCTATGTAGTGCACTAAAAACAACTGTACACGACAGTCTCAGGAGAAACAGAACGCTGTTTCGTACAGGAATGGTACATGCAAATAAATCTTTACTGAGTGCCATGCCAGAAGGGGATGCAATCCACGCCTGGATTTATTGTTGTGCGGCCACGTTACAGCTCTCGCTGCGACTGCGAGTGAAAACAAGAGAGGAGCGGGGGCGAGCGAGCGCGGCAGCCTGCAGAGCTGACCAGACGCTCGTGCGTCATGGCCTTTTGCCTGCGATTACCCGCACGGCAGGCATGTGTTTCCAATTATCGCGCCCGCGTCTGGGCACAATAATTGGAAACGCATGTCTGCTGCGCGCGTAACCGCAGGTAAAAGGCCATGACGCTACGAGCATCTGGGTCAGCTTTTCAAACTCCCTAACTATAAGTCTCGCAGAGCAGCGCTTGCGCGCTACTCGAGGCTCGACCTAAAAATGGGGTACACCATGGATAGACCTGTTTGCAACACTCCAGAATGCAAAATGCCAACATTACGCATCCAGACAACCGGACCAAGGGTCCCTAGGGAATGCGCTATGGAGAAGTTGGTCGAACGAATTTGCATACGCTTTTCCCCCCGATACCACTGTTACACAAGGTACTCAGCAAATGCAGGAGCAGCAGCATGACACTCATACTGGTGGCACCTCAGTGGGCCAGACAGTCATGGTTCTCACAAATAATGGAAATGGCGCAGGAACCAGCGCACAGGTTCAGCAGAAGGCAAGACCTCCTGACAATGCAAGACGGAAAAGTGCTCCACCCAGAACCAGAGAGCCTCAGCCTAGCAGCATGGCTCCTGAGGACCTAGAATTCGCACAGCTCAAGCTACCACCAAGCACTATGGCAGTACTCAGAGAAGCAAGGAGACCCACTACAAGGAAGTGCTACATTGCAAAGTGGAAAAGGTTCTCGCAATGGTGCCTTAAAGAGGGATTGCAACGAAAGGTCACAAAAGAATCAACGGTACTAAAATACTTAACGCACCTACTACACAGCGGGCTGAGCTACTCGTCACTAAGCGTTCACTTAGCAGCCATAGTGGCCTACACCAGGGGAGAAGTGGGGAAAAGTTTCTTCACCTCCCAGGTGGTCAAAAGATTCCTGGAGGGGGCTAAAAGAATAGCCCCCCAAAAAGGAAGCCAGCCCCGAGCTGGAACCTCAACACTGTGCTAACACAGTTGATGAAATCACCGTTTGAGCCCATACACAAGACTACACTGCACATGCTCACACTAAAGACTGCATTCTTGGTGGCTATCACGTCACTGCGAAGGGTCAGTGAACTGCAGGCTCTTACACTACAAGAGCCCTACTTGCAAATACACAAGGACAGAATTGTCATGAGTACGGACCCACACTTCCTGCCAAAGGTGGTGTTGCGGTTCCATATTAACCAGACAATACAGATACCAAGTTTCTTCCAAAACCATCAACGCCCACAGAGAAGGCGCTGGACGCCAGAAGGGCAGTGATGCACTACATAGAAAGGACAAAGGAATGCAGGAAAACAAAACAACTCTTCGTTTCCTTCGCAAGCAGTTTCTTGGGACGACCAGTAACCAAAAATACCATAGCACGATGGATTGCGCAGGCAATACAACTCTGCCACAAGCAGTCAGGACAAGAATTAGAGGGAGCCGCCCAGGCCCACTCAACAAGGAAGAAAGGAGCAACGGTTGCGTTCCTAGCGAACACACCTATCCAAGACATTTGCCAAGCGGCAACATGGTCTTCCGTGCACACGTTCACCAAACACTACTGTGTGGATATCCAGATGAACAAAGAGGCACAAATAGGACAGAAGGTCTTACAGCACATTTTCAGCAACCAATGCTCATCTTCCACCCAACCACCGCAATAACAGAAAACCGCTACAAAGTCTATGCACAGCATAGTGCATCCAGAAATATTCACGCTGCAAAACGAATAGTTTCTTACCTGTCGGTGTAGTTTTGCAGCTTGAAGACTTTCTGGATTCACTAGCGATCCCACCCGCCTCCGCCAGGAAGATAACATAGGAGGTTAAGGGTAAAACTAGACTACATACAGAGTTTAGAGGGATCAAAAGGAAAATAAAAGGATAAAAGAAAAAGACAGACGACAAAACAATAAGAGGAAAAGAAAAAAAGAATCCGAAGATGGCGACTAAAGGTGGGAGCTTCCGCAGGAAGCGCGACAACATCACCGAGGACACCAAATGGTGGGGGTGTCGCCGCCCACCTGGGCCAACAACAAAAAGAAAGAAAAGACTACGAATCCGGACCCAACCACGAGATGGCGGAATAATGCACAGCATAGTGAATCCAGAAAGTCTTCAAGCTGCAAAACTACACCGACAGGTAAACTATTCGTTTTTTTCCACCATTGGGCTCGGATGTGTTTGTCGCGCTCCAGTTCGGTGCCGCCACCGTTCTAACTTTCGCCGCGCAATCCTTTACCCTTTCGTCGGTATTGTTTTCGATCACGTTTCCCTTTTCAACGTGCATCTCTACAACTCCAATGCTTCCATTCCGGTCGTCGACGCAGGCCTTCGTGCCTAACTGCGCCATCAGGCCTTCTTGGCTCATGGAAAGGACTCCCTTCAAAAAGTGTCCTCAATGTGGATCCAAGTTTCCCCATGCCGATCTTCACGAGGTGTGTAACCTCTGCCTTTCGCCCGAGCACGAGGCCAAAGACTGTCCAGCTTGCGCCTCTTTCTGCTCCAAAAAAACCATACGGGATCGTCTAGCTCGAAGAAACATGGCTCGATCGTAGACATCCATACCAGACGATATCTTCCAGTAAGGCGTCTATGTACCGGAACAGGAACAACTCGAAGAGAGCCTCATACAGCGCCTCCGAAGCCGACGATTCCGACGTCGAAGACATCACTCCTGGGCAACGGGTCGTAAGTACTGACGTTGACCCCTCCCCACCATCCATTCCGGCAAAGGCTTCGGTAACCCCTTCACCTTCGGGCCTAGGTGCACACCGGGACAAAACTTCTCACGCCCCGCCTTCCGGCTCGGCCAAGAAGTCCACAAATAAGCCTTCAGGCCGCTCGAGCCAGCCTACCCTCGGTGCCGAAACCCCATCCCCGGCACAGAGACCAAAAGACAAGCCACTGTCTACGCCCGCACCAAAGCCGGGCTCCACATCGGCGCATTCGGCACCGAAACCCACCGGCACTGCGTCTTCGACTCCGAAAAAACCATCGGAATCGAGCAAACAACCAGTTCCGAGAACCGCTGGAACTCAACCTTCTGAGCCGAAAAAGTTACCGGTACGGCTCCAAAGACCTTAGCGGAACTGACAAACTCCCGCTTCCAAACCTAGGGAGTACAAAATAACTCCAAAATTGGTGCCACACAAGCATTCGGACCCGAAAAAATCTGCGCCGAAACACCACACCACACTTCACAGGAGGAGCTTTTCCAACCCGATCCAAACCAACAAATCCTGGAAATAGACCCAAATACAGGTCGCCTTGTGGTTAGTCCTTCCAGGAAGAGGAAATTGGACAAACCTGCACCAGCTCCACTCCCTCTCAAGAAAAGAGACATTGCCACTTCTCCTTTCAGGATCCCTTCTCCACCACACCACATCTCTCCTGTTCCATCTCCAATACCCTCACAATCTCCTCCACCTCAGGATGATGAGGACCCTTCTGAGTACGAGGGTGATCAACCCTTAGGACAACCTAGCCCTCCTAATATCCCAACTGACCCATGGGACAATTATGGCACACCAGATGTTCCTGACACACCACAGGATGATGTCTACCCATCTAGACCATCCCCGACAGAGGACACTATAGGGTTCACTCAGTTCATACACAGAGCCGCAGAATACCACGGTGTAGATTTACACACAGACCCTATAGAGGAAGACTTCCCTATGGACACTTTCGCACCATCTCAAAGGTCCACTTCTATTCTCCCAATGTTGAAAGGGGTAATCAAACACGCTCCTGAAGTCTTCAAAGATCCTGTCGGGGCTAGAGTCATTAACCCCAGGGTAGAAAAGAAATATGTCTGCCCCAGCTGACCCTGTTTACATTAAAGGGCAACTTCACTTAGATTTCTTAGTGGTTTCTAACGCCAGGAAAAGGGCTAACTCCCAAGCCTCAGGCGATGCTCCACCTCCTGATGAGTCAAAACTCTTGGACGCATCGGGTAAGAGAACAGCGTCCCAGGCAGCTAACATTTGGCGAATTGCCAACACACCGGCGTTGCTGGCTAGGTACGATAGGGCACATTATGATGAACTGGAGACCCTACTACAACACCTTCCAGATCAATACAAAACAAGAGCCAATGATCTCATACAGGAAGGCAAGACTATAACAAATACCTCCATTCAATGTGCTCTAGATGCTGCAGACACAGCCTCACGAGCCATTAATACCAGTGTCCTTTTGCGTAGACATGCATGGCTCCGTATTTCAGGGTTCAAACCCAAGGTTCAAACTGCCATACTAAATCAGCCGTTTGACAAAGAACATTTATTTGGCCCTAGTGTGGATTCATCTTTAGAAAAGATGAAAAAAGACACCGACCCAGCCAAATCAATGGGAGCATTGCAATCCCAAACTCCCAGAAGTTCCTTTCGTCGCTCCTCTTATAGGGGCGCCTCTAGAGGCTTTACCACGGATAACTCCTCCACGTCCTATAAAAGTCCCACCCAGACCTCCTCTACCAGAGGTTATTACAGAGGAGGCTACAGGGGTAATAATAACAAGGGTAGAGGCAAAACCGTCAATACCCGTGCTGCCTCCACCTCCAAACAATGACTTCCCCTCCACTCCCCCAGACCATTCCACTCCGGTCGGGGGAAGATTACTACAGTTCCTACCTGTCTGGAACACCATTACCACAGACAGGTGGGTGAGACAAATCATCCAATCCGGTTATTGCCTGGAACTCACTTCAACTCCTCCAAACATACCACCCAAACAGCGTCCAATGTCAGCAGACCATTTAACGCTTCTCAAACAAGAGGTACTTTCCCTCCTACAAAAACATGCAATAGAACCAGTTCCCCTGCATCAGCAAAACACAGGGGTCTACTCACTATATTTTCTCATTCCAAAGAAGGACGGAACCCTGAGGCCCATCCTCGTCCTCAGACCATTAAACCTCTACATACAGTCAGACCATTTTCATATGGTCACTTCAACAACTCCTTCCTCTACTCAAACAAGGCGATTTCCTTGCCACCTTAGATCTCAAGGATGCCTACTTCCACATTCCCATTCACCCGGCTCACAAAAAATATCTTCGATTTTTAGTGGACGGTCAACATTACCAGTTCAAGGTGCTCCCATTCGGAGTCACCACAGCACCCAGAGTCTTCACAAAATGTCTGGCAGTCGTAGCAGCCCACTTAAGAAGACAACAAATTCACGTCTTCCCATACTTGGCGACTGGCTCATAAAAGCCAAGTCGCATACCCAGTGTGTAAATCTCACACACCACAATCAAACTACTTCACGACTTAGGGTTCACAATAAACCTCACAAAGTCTCACCTCCAACCGTCCCACGTCCAGCAATATCTAGGTGCCACAATAGACACCTTAAGAGGCCTTGCATACCCCAATCCAGCCAGGATAGCAAGCATGCAAGCCCTTATAACAAAATTCCAGCCGCAACACTCCCTTCCAGCTCGGGTGTTTATGCAACTAATAGGGATGATGGCCTCTTGCATATTCATAGTCCCGCATGCAAGACTCGAGATGCGCCCCTTGCAAGAATGCTTAGCACGTCAGTGGAACCAAGCTCTAGGTCAGCTAACAGATTTGGTGGATGGCCGCACACATCGCTCTCTGCAGTGGTGGAACACCCAAAACCTTTCCAAGGGGCGACCGTTCGTAGAGCCAGTTCCACAGATTGTTTTAACCGCAGACGCATCGCTCACCGGATGGGGAGCTCATCTACTACATCACACCATACAGGGCGCATGGACACCTCAACAAAAACTACTCCACATCAATCATTTGGAGTTACTAGCAGTCTTTCTGGCATTAAAATCATTCCAGAAACACATATCAAACAAAGCTGTTAGTCCGGACGGACAATATCACAGCAATGTATTATTTACAAAAACAGTGGGGGACGCACTCTCTGCAGCTCTCTCAACTAGCTCAGACCATATGGAGGTGGGCTATTCCTCAAAACATATTCCTTTTAGCCCAACACCTTCCAGGAATTCAGAATCAGATGGCAGATCTGTTAAGTCGTCAAACACAACAGATTCACGAGTGGGAACTTCACCCACAGGTTCTTCAACCGTTTTTCCAAATGTGGGGGCATCCAGAGATGGATCTCTTCGCCACACATTACAACACAAAATGCCCAAGCTTCGCTGCCAGATATCCACACCCATTGTCCAAAGGCAGTGCGATATGGATGAATTGGTCAGGCAGATTTGCGTACGCTTTTCCGCCTCTCCCACTCATTCCATTAGTGGTTCGCAAGATGCAACAACAGTCACACTGATTCTAGTTGCTCCAACATGGGCCAGACAACCATGGTACACAACATTGCTGGAACTATCCGTAGCCCGCACCAAAAACTACACCTCTCCCCACATCTTTTAACACAGAACCGTGGAGAGATCAGACATCCAGATCCAGCACAGCTCAATCTAGCGATCTGGCTCCTGAAGTCCTAGAATTCGGTTACCTCAATGTAAGAAAGTGGCTCTGTATATACTGTTCCCAAATAGGTACAGTGTGCACAGAGTCCACAGTCCCCAGAGGTTTGGCAGAGGCTAAAGTTAGATATAACCTTACTCTCTAAAGTGGTAGCTTGGTCGAGCAGTAAGGCAGTATCGGAGGACAGTGTAAAGCATTTGTTGTACACTCAGTCAGCAAATGGTCTCACACCCTCAAGAACTGAACTCTAGGCCAATGGTTTTGTATCAAAATATATAGTTTTATTTTAGAACCAACAATAGGTATCAAAATATACTTTCTCAGAATGAGTTACTTTAGTTAAATATTTTTCAAATAGGCAATAGACTTTTGAATACAATGGTTACAGTTGTTGCAATAGGCAACACAATTTCAAACACAATAATACATTGAGCTCAATGGGAATTTCTAGTTAAATGCAATAGATTACTTTTTGGATTACTTTTCTTACCACAGGACTGGATCCTAGATTCAGTCCTGGGACATCTCCTGTAAACAGTTGAGTAAAAACGTTTTGGTTACATTTGTGATTTTTAAGGAATATTATTGTATTTTAAAAGTTGGCACTTAGAAACTTTTTCACATAGAATCACCAATGCTATCCTATGGGAGGAAATTCACTTAGCAGGTAAGTAGTGTTATCGTTACTTTTTCTTACTCCGTGTTGGATCCTGGATCCAGCGCTGATGAATCTCCTGTAAACAATTGAAAGAATGCGTTTGTCACACAGGCGATTTTTAGCAAATATTTGTAAGTTTCAAAAATCGACACTTAGAAACTTCTTCAGCAAAAACCAGGCAATGTTATCCAGCGCCTTGAGACCCTCGCGGGTATGTAGTGCGCTTTATAAGTGACATTATTGATTGATTATGGAAGGAAATTCAAGTTACTGGTAAGTACAGTTATAATTACTTTTCAGGGTCAGTGCTGGGCACCAAGATCCAGCACTGGGATCTCTCCTGATAACAGGTGAGTATTTTCGTTTTCGTGATTCGGCTGATTTTAGATGAATATTTTAAAGTTTCAAAACTCCACACTTAGAAGAATTTCCAAGTGAAACCAGTCAATGTTGCCCTATGGAAGAAAAGTGAGTTATCTGCTTTTGGGTAAGTACTCGACTGGCAGAGTTAAGGTTCTGGGCATAGACTCGGGGGGGGTCTCCCAGGGTCAGGTAGGTACAACTGTTACACCCTCAGCGGCACAGGGGCGGCCGGGTGCAGAGTGAGTAGGCCCAATGTTATCCTATGGAAGGCAGGGGGCCTTTGGTTGGTGGCTGCTGGCAAGCAGGCCACGCGGCTGTGGGAGCTGGGCTCCTGGTCACTTGCTCAGGGCAAATGGGGAAGTAGGTTAGAGTAGAGGTTGCACTGCCAGGGGCACTCGGGCGGCTGGGTGCAGGGTGCTTTTGAGCCGTCGGGCGCTCAATGTTATTCAATGGGAGACTTGGAAGTTGAACAAAGGCTGCAGGCTCGGGGACGGAGATTCTTCAGGTGGGACCACCACTTCGAGAGGTAAGTTGGGATCTTGGAGGATAGGTAGGCACCCAGGAGTTGGGCACAGGGGGCCGTGGGGCGCCGGGTGCAGGGGTGTCTTTTGGCATCGGGAAATCTTACCCTCTGCTGGTCGCGGTTGGGGGGGTCCCTGGTTGTGAGGCTGCAGGCGTCCGGGTCGTCGAGGAGGGTCCTTGGGCACTGGATTCCAGGTCACAATCGCCGGGGAGACGTCTTCGTGGTCTTTGTTCACTCATGCACAGGCCGGGCTCGAGGGGTGCAGAGTGTGCTGGATTCGCGGTTCCTGGCTGGCACCAGGGGTGTTGCTTGTTTGAGCAGAACCACTGCTCGTGGGAGTCCCAGTCTTTAGATGAGCAAGGCAGGCAGGTCCTCCGGGGTTTTCGAGGTTGCTGTCCGCTGGAGACGCCGGGGTTTAGCAGGAGCAGGTTCAAGGATCAACAGGCCTGTAGGGCTGGGGCCAAGTCAGTTGGTGTCGTCCTTTTGTTAGCAGCTGCACGGCAGGTCTTCTTTCTTGTTGCAGAATCTGGATCTGAGGAAGGAAGGTTCAGGGTGCCCCTAAATACTAACTTTAGGGGCGTTACAGGTAGGGCAAGGGCAGGGACCAATGGGTCCCTGTCTTGGGGTGAGTACACCCCCCATCCTGCCACTCTCCAGTGGGATGGGGGCAGGAGCCTAGCTCTGTTTGGGTAGGGCTCCCCATTCTCAAAATGGCGAGAGCCCAGAGTTGTGCTTTACCTCGCCTCCCCCACCTGAGGGGTGGGGTTGGCAGAAGGCTGGTACACCCCCTTCCCTTCCTTTGTTTTTCCCGCCTGTCTTCCCGCCAAAGTGGGGTCAGAACCGGTGGGGGCCAGTTGCTGAGTACAGCAAGTGGCCTGGAGAAGCTCACAAAGGCGGCATGCCTTTGAAGCTCCCCTGCCCATCCTGGGGGAGGAGACCTAGCACCTCGTCCCAGGATGTGCATTGTTGCAGGCCCAGGAGAGCTAATGGCTCTCTACTCGGGGGTCTAGCAACATGTCTGCTGTGTGGCAGCCTAGGCAGCCTCAGTCAGGACACTGGTAGTTGGTTAGGTTTCAGGGGGCATCTCTAAGATGCCCTCTGTAGTGCATTTTACATTAAATCCCACACTGGCATCAGTGTGGGTTTAATGTGCTGAGAAGTTTGATACCAAACTTCTCAGTCTTCAGTGTAGCCATTATGGTGCTGTGGAGTTCGTAATGAGAACCTCCCAGCACCATATACTCTTAATGACATCACTGCACTTACAGTGCCCAGGAATGGCCCTGGGTACTGTAGGGGCACAGGGCTCATGCACCTGTGCCCACACCACTGGCATAGTGCAGCCAGCTAGGGGGGTGACTGAGGTATGCCACGGCAGTGTTTGTGGGCATGGCACACAGGGATGTGTAATCAAAACACAGTACCTCTCGGGTCTACAATAAAATGTGATAAAAATGTGTCTCTCAATAAAGCCCCTCTGGGGAGCAATCCCTTTCAGGACGAATGCCCTCACCCACCACAGGTGGCATGCTTCATCATATGGGCTTCTCCTCCCAGTGGGAAAACCTAGTCCCACTGAGGGCTACAACTCCCTCATTGTGAGGTAGGAGCTCTGGGATGTTTTCTTAAATAACCTTCGATGTCTAAGAATGCTAAAATCCCATATGTGAATGCTAGGCGTTGTGAGGGTGCAGCGCTAAATGTGATTAAGATAAATGTGAATCTAAAACTACCTAGTAAGGGCAAAAAAACTTTTTATTAGCTTGTCCAAACTGGCAGGATTAAAAAGCAGTGCAAAGCAGTATAAATTAAACTGCTAAGATGGTAAAGTCGGTCGACATGTTTCAGCCTAACTGATCTTTCAAAGTATCCAGGCTTTCATCAGGACCATTGAAAGTAAATGCTGCTGCAAATGTGAAGAAAAATATACAAAAACCAAATAAATAAGTGAATACCAAACCAGTAATCCGATCTTTAACTCGATACTACTGGAACTTATCTATAACTGTGACACAAAAAAGAGTGCAACAAATCAAACATTGCAATAGTATTTTCTTATCGTCAACGTTTAGTGGACAAGAATATGTCCATAGAGTACTATCATAGTACCCATTCAACCTCTACTCGCCCAAATCAGTAGATAATTTGACCCACCTCTACCTGGCAACAACTCGGGGAAGGGGGCCCCGCTCTGCAAGAAATAGTCATGTCACTTACTCCTCATATATAATGTGAACACATGTCTTTAATGAAAAAGAAAAAGGTAGGTATTGATCGCGATCCTCATGTGAAGAAAATGTAACAGGGAAGCTCTCCTATTTAACTCATTTATAAACAATACAGTGATGGAACTCAGCTAAATCTACATAGTCATGTACGTTGATAATCTGAACTAATGGTATTACTATGCCACTATAATTCATCTAGTTATCAGTAAGGTCGTCGAACCCGCCTAATTGCATGCTGATATAAAGGCTGGGAAATCTAACCAAATATGTTATCTATGAGCGTGCTACATTTAAACACGAACGTTTTGCACACAATGGTCCAAATGTGCGTCCCATACTATTGCCAGCAGTATAACACTACTAGGTATGATGTAATACCTATGCTCGCAAAATATGCAGCTCCTGAAAGCATAATAAATTAAATCAGATATACTACCCCAAAAGATGTATTTGAGGATACCACGCTGATGAAATAAAATATAAACCGTGGTAGATAATGCATATAAATAGTGTCTCCTAGCACTCAGCATATCTCCTCAAAACACCTGAGATGATTCCTACTACTATTTGGTGCTCAGTACAATAAACGTATCACAAAAATGGCCAAAATGTAATACGAAAAACACACTGCCACTTTGACAGTATGAAATATAACCATGATAGTTAATACATGGAAATAAAAAGGGCGTAGCGCTAATTGCAAGTGTAACCATAATGACATACCCCAAGTACATCTGTAATAATCTCACTAATAGGTAAGGAATATGGAGAAAATGATCATGTAAACCTTGTCCCCAACAACTTAGACCATAACGAAATAGATCTCAATGCGCGATGAGATAAATCTAAATGCGCAGTTTATGTATGATATTTGGTGTGAGGTCTACCATATGCAAACTGTAAATATCGGTCTTCGTAAATCAAATTTACCCTTGACTTATTCGCATACGACAGCCTAGACCATAACAAAATAGGTCTCAATGCGCGATGAAATAAATCTAAATGCGCAGTTTATATATGATATTTGGTGTAATGTCTACCATATGCAAACTATATATATCGGTCTTCGAATTTACCCTTAACTTAACGCCCAACTTACCTCTCCGTCGGTACCCCGTTGTGGTACATAAGCTGCAACCGGAGGCAACGACTGGAGGATTCTAAAGCGCTTAAATACAGGTCATCCTACCCAGTCGTCATGATGAAAGACCCCAAGGTACCTTCAGTATGTGCCTGATCTCATCAACGCACATGCGCGAAAAGTAGTGTATCCGGTCCTGTAGATATGCAGGCTCATTTCATTCTTCCTCTTCCAGTCTTAATGCGCATGCGCGACAGATAGTGTCAAATAACGCATGCGCACTAAATTGTAATCGAAACACCCATACTCCAAGATGCTATATGTGCAATTAAGTGTTTCTGGCACTGTGTGTACATAATCATATCTTTACTTACTAAAGGTATATTGAACAACGCCTACTCCATTAATTTCAAAACACTAGTGTGCTATAAAGCTCCATATATAGATGAAAATATTCCTGGCACTGTGCGTGCATGATTGTATGTGCAATGTGTTAGTGTTATTTCGTGGCTATTATTCATTTATCTATATGATACAAACGTGACATTTCCGATGGTTCTAATATTCTATAACTCGAAAACCATATAGTTAAAGATTTTAAATATAAAAATTTAAAATTTAAGAAGACTCCCTTCAAAATGATTTGGTTTGCACATGTGCTATCTACCATTCTCATGAGTAATAGTATTATCTATGCTATTAAACCTAAACTAACTAGGTGTTCTCTTTTGGGAAGGTTACACATACACACTAGCGGCTGCCATTAAATATACTGCTAAGTGACAGATACTGTTAACTGCAAGACTCAGCTGATTTCACAGGGATAGCCACGGAATCTCTTCGTTCAATCCTGAAATATCTGTGTTCGAGGCATATGAGCTGCAGATCGTACACTGTGCATGAGATCGCCATCTGGTGTTGGGCTCGGATGCTTGCACTTTGTTGTTGTCTTGGAAGAGTCTTTTGTAGTCACGAGATAGGTGACTCCTCCTTTGGACGATAGTGCGCATGGGCATCGACTCCATGGTTAGATTGTTTTTTTCCGCCATCGGGTTCGGATGTACCTTGCTGCGCTCCGGATCCACATCGATCGGTTCCCCTCTCGACGCGCAGAAGAACCTCCTACCGTTCGACGGTATTGTTTTCGATCGCGATCCCCTCATCGCGTCTCCACTCCAACACTGTTTCGAGTCCGGTCGCCGACGTTGGTCCGTTGGGCGTGTCGGCGCCATCATCCAGCATATGGAAAGGACTCCATTTAAAAATGCAGGTGTGGGGCTAAATTCCCACACACAGATCTCCACGAGATCTGTAATCTTTGCCTCTCTCCAGAACACGAGAGCCAACACTGCCAAGCCTGTGACTCCTTTCGGTCCAAAAGACCATCCGTGATCGCCGGGCCCGACGACACGAAATGTCCAGGTCAGCCGCTCCCGCACCGGACGACATCTTTGACACAGGCTCCGACAACCCGGACACCGGAGATTTACAAATCGACACCTCCGGAGCCGAAGACTCAGGGTCCGACGACCAACTCATCACACCACACCAACGTACTGTGAGTACTGACGTCGATGCCCCTGCCCCCAAGAAACAAAAGGCTTCGGTCACACCTTCGCCTTCGGGCCTAGGTCTGCACCATCACAAAGCTTCAGGAGCCCCGCCTTCCGGCTCGACTCCCAAGCACCTAAAGCCTTCTGGCAGCTCGGGACCGAGCCAGCCACGTCCCGGAGCCGAAAAACACTCATCGGCACCGAAACACAAGACTAAGGTCTCGGCACCAACAGACCCTTCGGCGCCAAAGTCCAAGGTCCCAGACACCTCGACACCGAAGCATACCAAACCTTCGGAGTCGACAAAAAAACCCTCGGTGTCGAAAACTTCACCAAAGGACACCAAACAACCTCGCAAGCCCAAACAACACTCGGAGCCGAAATCTTCGATGCCGACCAAACACGCCAGCTCAGAAGAACTCTTGGTTCCCATCGACCCAAAGCAGAAAACTCTGCACATTGACCCTATTACCGGACAGGTACAATCAGTAATACCTCACAAGAGGAAGATACAGGAACCAACCACACCTGAGCCACCTCATAAGAAGAAAGACTCTTCCACATCACCTATAAGGTCTTTCTCTCCACCTCCACAACACCTCAGCCCTCTACACTCCCCGCCTCACTCTCCTCCACCTTGTTTTTCACCACAAGGGGATACAGACAGGGAGGATCATGATGATGACATGCAGTCACCTCACAACACCTACACTGATGACGACCTTCACAGTATCTCACCACAAGACCCCTGGGACAGTTATGACCTCCCAGATATACCTGTCCCTGAACCATACCCATCAAAAGCCTCACCTCCAGATGATGCTATAGGGTTTTCACAGGTGATAAACAGGGCAGCACAATACCATGGTGTCAAGTTACACTCAGACCCCTGGAAGAAGACTTTTTACTAGAAACTTTTAGCCAGCCTCAAAAGTCTACCCATACTCTACCTATGCTTAAAGGCATTATTAAACATGCCCCTGAGGTCTTCAAAGACCCAGTTAGGGCTAGGGTTCTTAACCCAAGGATCGAGAAAAATATAAACCTGCCCCTTCTGACCCAGCTTATATTAAAGGCCAACTCCCTCTAGACTCATTAGTAGTTGCTAATGCACGGAAAAGGGCAAACTCCCAGACTACTGGTGAGACACCACCACCAGACAAGGAGTCCAAATTACTCGACGCATCGGGAAAAAGAGTTGCGTCTCAAGCAGCAAACATGTGGCGCATCGCCAATTCCCAAGCCTTACTGGCGAGATATGACAGAGCCCATTACGACGAGCTTGAAAAGCTCATTGAGCACCTTCCAGATCAGTATAAGACCAAGGCCAATGATCTAATACAAGAAGGCAAGATTGTCACAAACACCTCAATAAAGTGCGCCCTTGACGCAGCAGATACAGCAGCACGCACAATAAACTCAAGCGTTTTGCTGCGCAGACACGCATGGCTACGAATATCTGGCTTCAAGCAGGAGGTACAATCTACCATCCTCAATCAACCCTTAGACCAGGAACACCTGTTTGGGCCTAATGTGGACACTTCTCTAGAAAAAATGAAGAAGGACACAGACACAGCCAAAGCTATGGGAGCTCTACAAGCCACACCTAGCAGAGGTTCCTTTCAGTCGCTCCTTATATAGAGGCGGCTCCAAAACTACAGCCACAGACACCACCTCTGCTAACTACAAAAACACCACTCAAACCTCCTCTAATAGAGGTTACTCCAGAGGTAATTACAGAGGTAATAACAACAGGGGTAGAGGACGCGGGTTTAACACACGCACCTCCCCTACCACCAAACAGTGACTTCCCTCCGTTTCCCCCGATCATTCCACTCCCGTCGGGGGAAGACTGTCAAAGTTCCTACCTGCGTGGAATTCCATCACCACCGACAGGTGGGTAATACAAATTATCCAGTATGGTTACTGCCTCGAACTCACTTCTACTCCCCCCAACATACCACCCAGACAGCGTCCCATGTCCACGGAACATCTAACGCTCCTCAATCAAGAGGTTCTCTCTATGCTCCAAAAGCACGCAATAGAACCAGTCCCTCTACAACATCAGGGCACAGGGGTTTACTCACTATACTTTCTAATCCCCAAAAAGGACGGTTCCCTCAGGCCCATACTGGACCTCAGACCCCTCAACTATTACATTCACTCAGATCATTTTCACATGATCACTCTTCAACAAATACTTCCACTACTCCAACAAGGCGACTTCCTTGCCACACTAGATCTCAAGGACGCCTATTTCCATATTCCCATTCACCCTGCGCACAGGAAATACCTAAGGTTCATAGTGGACGGACAACATTATCAGTTCAAAGTCCTCCCATTCGGGGTGGCAACAGCACCAAGGGTTTTCACCAAGTGCCTAGCAGTAGTAGCTGCGCACTTACGAAGACAACACATTCACGTGTTTCCGTATCTAGACGACTGGCTAATAAAAGCCAAGTCACACAACCAATGTGTACAGCACACACTCCAAACAGTTCGGCTACTACACAATTTGGGGTTCACAATAAACCATACCAAATCGCATCTCCATCCCTCCTACATACATCAGTACCTAGGAGCCACAATCGATACCTCCAGGGCCCTTGCATACCCCAATCCTTCCAGGATAACAAGTATGCAAGCCCTCATCAACAAATTCCTACCTCAACACTACCTTCCAGCTCGAGTGTTTATGCAACTCGTAGGAATGATGGCCTCGTGCATCTTTATTGTCCCTCACGCACGACTTCAAATGCGGCCCCTGCAAGAATGCTTAGCACGTCAGTGGAACCAAGCTCAGGGCCAGCTTACAGATCTGGTGTTGGTAGACAGCCGCACTCATCGCTCTCTGCAATGGTGGAACATACAAAACATTTCCAAAGGGCGGCCGTTCCTAGAGCCAGTTCCACAAATAGTGCTCACAACAGACGCATCTCTCACCGGGTGGGGAGCTCACCTCCTTACCCACACAACGCAGGGCAGCTGGACCAAGTCACAAAAACTGCTCCACATCAACCACCTAGAATTATTAGCAATATTTCTAGCGCTAAAGTCATTCAACCGCATCTTACTCACAAGACTGTCTTAGTCAAAACAGACAACATGACAGCAATGTACTATGTACAAAAACAGGGGGGACACACTCTCTACAGCTGTCTCGCCTGGCGCAAGCCATATGGAGATGGGCCATTCCTCAAAACATTTACCTCCTTGCAGAACACCTTCCAGGAGTTCACAATCACATTGCGGATCTGTTAAGTCGACAGACACAACAGATTCACGAATGAGAACTGCATCCGCAAGTTCTACAACCTTTTTTCCAAATGTGGGGCCATCCACAAATAGACCTGTTCGCCACACAAGAAAACACAAAATGCCCAACCTTCGCCGCCAGGTTCCCACACCCGTCGTCCAAGGGCAATGCAATATGGATGAACTGGTCAGGCAGATTTGCATACGCTTTTCCGCCTCTCCCACTCATTCCCCTAGTAGTACGCAAACTCACACAACAGTCTCTAACAATGATCCTAGTTGCTCCCACATGGGCAAGACAACCATGGTTCACAACACTTCTCGAACTCTCAGTAGTTCCACACCACAAACTGCACCTCTCTCCACACCTCTTAACTCAGAACCATGGAGAGATCAGACACCCCGATCCAGGTCAACTGAATCTGGCAATATGGCTCCTGAAGTCCTAGAGTTCGGTTACCTTAACCTTCCACCTGAGTGTATGCAGGTCATTAAAGAAGCCAGACGTCCCACTACCAGGGCTTGTTATGCAGCAAAATGGAAAAGGTTTGCTATTTATTGCAATAACAACAATATCAACCCACTAGATGCCTCCATACAAAACATTATCTGTTACTTGCTGCATCTGCAAACATGTAACCTAGCATACTCATCCATAAGATTACATCTTGCCGCTCTAGCCGCATACTGTAGGAAAGTGGGTTTCTGTTGCAGTAACCCCCACTTTTTGCCTGATAACTGATGCACTTTTCCTTGGTGTGCCCTGGATCCCTGCCAATCAGGTACCCAGGGCCTGTGTTCCTTCCCTAAAAACTGTACTCAGCCTAAACCCAATTGGCATCTCTGGCCACAGGTAAGCCCCTGGTAAATGGTACCCTAGGTACCCAGGGCACTGTGACCAGAGAAGACCCCTAAGGGCTGCAGCACTTATTGTGCCACCCTTAGAGGCCCTGTACCCTGACACACACACACTGCCCTTGCAGGCTGAGTGTCTTGGTGCAGAACAAAACAGAGAGTCGACATGGCACACATCCCTGTGTGCCATGCCCATAAACACACTGCCCTGGCATACCTCAGTCACCCCTCTAGCTGGGTGCCCTATGCCAGTGGTGAGGGCACAGGTGCATGAGCCCTGTGCCCCTACAGTACCCAGGCCCATTCCTGGGCACTGTAAGTGCAGGGCTGCCATTCCGAGTATATGGTGCTGGGAGGTCGTCAGCACGTACTCCACAGCACCATGATGGCTGCACTGAAGACTGAGAAGTTTGGTATCAAACTCCTCAGCACAGTAAACCCACACTGATGCCAGTGTGGGATTTACTGTAAAATGCACGTCAGAGGGCAACTTAGAGTTATACCCCTGAACCTAACCTACAATCCACGTCTTGTCTGAGGGGCTGCCTAGGCTGCCACACAGCAGACATGTTGCTGGACCCCTGGGTAGAGAGCCATCCGCTCTCCCGGGCCTGCAACAATGCACGTCCTGGGTGAGGTGCTAGGCCCCCTCCCCCAGGATGGGCAGGGGGAAGCTTCAAAGGCATTCCGCCTTTGTGAGCTTCCCCAGACCACTTGCTGTACTCAGCAACTGGTCCCCACCGGTTCCTCCCCCATCCTGGTGGGAAGACTGGAGGGAAACACCAAGGGAGGAAAGGGGGTGTGCCACCCTCTGCCAACCCCACCCCTCAGGTGGGGGAGGCGAGGTGAAGCACATCTCCGGGCTCTCGCCATCTTGAAGATGGGGAGCCCTGCCCAATCAGGACTAGGCTCCTGCCCCCTCCCACATGAGAGTGGCAGGATAGGGGTGTACCCACCCCAGGGCAGGGACCCATTGGTCCCTGCCCTTTACCTACCTGTAACGCCCCTAAATCTAGTATTTAGTGGCACCCTGAACCTTCCTTCCTTAGATTCCCGCAACCTAAGAAGAAAAAGGACGAAAGAAGACGCCCAGCAGAGGAGACTGCAGAGAACAACTGACTTGGCCCCAGCCCTACCGGCCCGTCTGCAGTTTCCAGAGATCCTGCGCCAAAAATAGTCTTGTCCTGCAGCCAGCGACCTCCAGAACCCCAGGGAGGACTGACTGCCTTCAACAAAGACCGGATCTCCTGTGAACAGCAGCTCTGTTCAAAAGAAACACCAAACAAAGACTCCGAGCCTGCTGAGGAGAAAGAAACCCGACGCCTGGAACCACCACTGCACCCGTCGCCTACAGCCCGAGTTCAAGTGGCCCACCGGTCCCAGCGAGGTCCCCCAGCTCTCCAGAGTCCGAGTCCACCGTGGGTTGACCCCTCCAGGACTCCCCGACGTCGCCTGCAGCCTCTGCACGGAGAACCCCCAACCGCGAGTGGCCCGGTAAGGTGAAATCCGACCTCAAAAGACACCCCTGCATCCAGACGCCCTGCGCCCTGGAGAAAGGAACCCGAGGTGCACCTACGTCCCCGAGCCCTCCAACTTACCTGCCCAGCTGTTGGTTCCTCCTGGAAGTCTTCCTGGACCGAGCCTGCAGCTGAAAACCAAAACCGAAAATTTCCATTGAAATCAACAGGGCACCCGACCTCAAAACAGCACTCTGCACCCGGCCGCCCTAGTGCCGCTGAGGGTGCCTCTTTGGTGCTAACTTGGTCCCCAACGTGCCCTGAGCTTAACCCTAGGAGCTTTGCTCCCACAACCCCGTGGCCTGCTTGCCAGCCGCCACCAACCGGAGTCCCCCTATCCTCCATAGGATAACATTGGGCCTCAACACTCTGCACCCGGCCGCCCTAGTGCCGCTGAGGGTGCAACAACAGTGCATCACTGACCCTGGGAGACCCCTGAGTCTAACCCCAGAACCCTAACTCAAAAGACCGATTACTTACCTCGAGACCGATAACTCATTTTTCCTCATAGGATAACATGGACACTTTTCCTTCCAAAAAGTTTCTAAGTGTCGACTTTTGAAAACAAGAATATTCTTTAAAAATCGTACAGACTACCAAAACGTAATTACTTACCTGTTTTAAGTAAATGTCCCAGGGCTGAACCTAGGAGTCCAGCACTGGATTACAAAAGTAACGTTAAAAGTAACTTACCGGCGAATTTAATTTTCTTACATAGGGATCCATTGACTGGTTTTCTGTGAAATTTCTTCTAAGTGTCCACTTTTGAAATACCAAAATATTGCTTAAAAATCACAACAGTAACGAATTCCGAATTACTCACCTACTATCAGGAGAGACCTCAGTACTGCATCTTTTAGTCCAGTACCGACCATGAAAAGTAATTTTTACCGTACTTACCAGTAACTGGAAATTCCTCTCATAGGATATCATTGCCTGCTTTTTGTTGAAAAAGTTTCTAAGTGTCGATTTCTGAATCATACAAATATTCTTTAAAAATCGTACAAACTACAAAAACGTAATTACTTACCTGTTTTAAGTAAATGTCCCAGTGCTGAACCTAGGAGTCCAGCACTGGATTACAAAAGTAACGTAAACATACTTTGCTTGCAAACTGTATTTCCTTCCCTAGGATAACATTGGTAATTTTACCCAGAAAAGTTTCTAAGTGTCAACTTTTGAAATACAGTAATATTCCTCAAAAATCACTACTATAACCAAAACGCTTTTTCTCACCTGTTTACAGGAAGTGTCCCGGGACTGAATCCAAGATCCAGTCCCGTGGTTAGAAAAGTAATCCAAAAGTAATCTATTGCATTTAACCAGAAATTTCCATTGAGCTCAATGTATAATTGTGTTTAAAATTGTGTTGCATATTGCAACAACTGTAACTATTGCATTCAAAAGTCTATTGCCAATTGAACAGTAGTTAACTAAAGCATCTCATTCTGAGAAAGTATATTTTGACACCCATTGTTGGTTCTAAAATAAAACAACTATATTTTTATATACAAACCATTGGCCTAGAGTTCAGTTCTTGAGTGTGTGGCTTCATTTGCTGACTGAGTGTGTACAACAAATGCTTTACACTGTCCTCTGATACTGCCTTACTGCTCGACCAAGCTACCACTTTAGAGAGTAAGGTTATATCTAACTTTAGCCTCTGCCAAACCTCTGGGGACTGTGGACTCTGTGCACACTGAACCTTACTTTGGTGCAGTATATACAGAGCCACTTTCTTACATTGGTGGATCAGCGGTGGGATACAAACTTGCATTGTTGGACTACTTGGTTACCATCTGATCACACGACAGAACTCTTAAATTGCCTTTAGAATTCTGATTTTTTCAAATTGGCATTTTTTACCAAATTACTAAAAGTCTTGTTAGGGCCTTGCTTAAGTCCCTTTAAAATTGTAGAAAATAAAAAGTCACTATAGTCAAGGGTAGAGGGGTTAGAACTTTTTGTTAGAATGTCTCAAGAAAACAACCCAGCTATTAGTGAAAATAATAATGACATACAGGACATGGTTGAGGAGCTCGACCTCACCCCTTATCTTCATTTGTCTTTCAAAGAGATAAGGTCCTTATGTAAACTTAAAAATATACCAATGGGCCAGCATCCAACCAAACAAGGGCTCCAGGAGCTCCTGGCTGAGTATGCTAAGGCCCACCCCTCTGAGCATGGTGATGACCACGCAGAGGAGGAAAGGAGTGAGGAGGATGGGGATGGTAACCCACCTCCACCACTTCCTAGGGAAGACAGGGTCACTGCACCCTTATTTCCAAGAGTAAACCTCTGGGGACCTAGGGGCCACCTAGGTGGTTCAGGTCCCAGAGAGGACACTGAGGATAGCCTTAGTGAGGAGGACCACCTTTTAGCAAGGTTGGCCAAAAGACTGGACCTAGAGACCAGACTCCTGGCTCTAGAGAAGGAAAGACAGGAGATGGGTTTAGCACCCATCAATGGTGGCAGCAATACTAAAACTAAGGATAGGGAGGAAACTTCTGATCCTAAAATCCCCAAAGGGATTGTCCCTAAATTTGAGGAAGGTGATGACATCACCAAATGGTTCACAGCCTTTGAGAGGGCTTGTGAAATAAGAAAAGTAAAGAAACCTCTCTGGGGGCACTCCTGTGGGAACTGTTCTCTGGTAACTGCAGAGACAGGCTTCTGACCCTCTCTGGGCCAGATGCAGGGTCCTATGACCTCATGAAGAATACTCTGATTGAGGGATTTGGGCTCACTACTGAGGAGTATAGAATTAGATTCAGGGGGCTCACAAAACCCAGACCCAGTCCTGGATTGACTTCGTAGACTACTCAGTAAAGACACTGGATGGTTGGTTAGCTGGACATAATGTGCAGGATTTTCCTGGACTTTACAATTTGTTTATGAAGGAACACATACTAAGTAATTGCACAAACGAAAAGTTGCATCAGCATTTGGTAGACCTAGGTCTAATTTCTCCCCAAGAATTGGGAAAGAAGGCAGACCACTGGGTCAGAACAAGGGTAACTAGGACATCCACTGGGGGTGACCAAAAGAAAGGGGTCACAAAGCCTCCCCAGAAGAAAGATAGTGAACCCCTTAAGGATAAAAGTAAGGAGTCCCAGGCAGCCCCCAAAAACCTGTCCAGGAGGGTGGGCCCAAAGACACCTCACAAACTAAACCAGGGTACCAAGGTAAGAATTGGGATCCCAACAGAATATGGTGTCACAACTGTCAGAAGTCAGGACACCACACCAAGGACCCTAGCTGTCCTAAAGACAAGATCCCTAGTACAGCCCCAGGGGTGACTAGTGTAGCCCCAGGAGTTGCCAGTGTAGCTCTGGAGGAAGGGTCCTCAGATGAGGAAGTCCTCCTAGCTTTCAACTGGAAAATGGGCCCAAGAGGTAAGCTGGAGATCCCAGAGGGGAGTAGACACTTCCACCGCCTACTGGTGAATGGAATCCCAGCCACTGCCCTGAGAGATACCTGTGCCAGTCACACTGTGGTGCATGACAGGTTGGTACTCCCACACCAGTATGTCCCAGGGGAATCAAGGAGAGTAAGGGCTGTCCCAGGGGAGTCACTGTTAGGCCTGTGGCTGTAGTGCCCCTAGTCATAGCTGGGTCCCTTAGATGGAGAAAGGTGGTAGTCAGTAAAGACCTCCCCTTGATTGTCTCCTGGGGAATGACCACTTAGAGGTGGACCTGAGCCAAAGAGAGGCACTGGCCCAATGCCAGGCCTCACCCAAGAAACCTGGGGGGCTCAACCTGCAGTCAGTGCAGCTGAGCCCCAAAAGAGTAAAAAGGAACAGGGTAGGAAAGGTGGGCAACTGTTAGCCACAGTCCCAGAGGGCCAGGGAGATTCTATCCCAGTGAGGGAAAACTCCAGAAGTGGCCCTGGTAAAGCCCCCTAGCCAACAAGAAGACCTGACTAGTCAGGCAACTGTCCAGCCTGAGTTGGTGGCTCCTCAGCTGGCAGAACAAAGGGTGGAGGAAGGGTGCTCACTACAAAGTTTAGTGACCCCCCACCCTAAAGCAACAGGCAGACAGCCAGGACCCAAAGAGACCTGTAAGATAGCCCCTTCACTTGCCAGACAGGAGCTAAAGGTGTGGTTCTGGGCACTGACAGCTGTCAGCAGCCTCTGCTGGGTGTTAGCCTTCATGGCAGCCCTATCCTTGGCATGGTGGCCTAACCCCCTGCCAAATAACAAGCTAGGCCCCCTGACCCTATTGGTCATGGTGGGGTTGCTCAAACTGTGGGTGACCTCTGTGGGTAAGCTGGGCTTTGCCCTGGCTAAGTTAGACTTTGCAGAGGTGGGCACCTCTGAACCCAAACTTAAAAGATGGGGTGAAGACACTAAAGAGCAAGGAGAGGAGCTTTGGGAATTAGGTCCTGAAACTGATGAGGTAGGCCAGCTCCCCAAAGGGACTGACCTGGACAGAAGGATATAAGGCGGAGTAGGCCCTGCAACTTTCAAACCACTTCCCCAACTCTTCCTCGCCTGAAAGACTAGACAGGCTCTCCCAGCGTTGGCTGAGTCTCCTGGCCTTTGGGCTGGGGGGCTTGTGTAGGAAAGTGGGTTTCTGTTGCAGTAACCCCCACTTTTTGCCTGATAACTGATGCACTTTTCCTTGGTGTGCCCTGGATCCCTGCCAATCAGGTACCCAGGGCCTGTGTTCCTTCCCTAAAAACTGTACTCAGCCTAAACCCAATTGGCATCTCTGGCCACAGGTAAGCCCCTGGTAAATGGTACCCTAGGTACCCAGGGCACTGTGACCAGAGAAGACCCCTAAGGGCTGCAGCACTTATTGTGCCACCCTTAGAGGCCCTGTACCCTGACACACACACACTGCCCTTGCAGGCTGAGTGTCTTGGTGCAGAACAAAACAGAGAGTCGACATGGCACACATCCCTGTGTGCCATGCCCACAAACACACTGCCCTGGCATACCTCAGTCACCCCTCTAGCTGGGTGCCCTATGCCAGTGGTGAGGGCACAGGTGCATGAGCCCTGTGCCCCTACAGTACCCAGGCCCATTCCTGGGCACTGTAAGTGCAGGGCTGCCATTCCGAGTATATGGTGCTGGGAGGTCGTCAGCACGTACTCCACAGCACCATGATGGCTGCACTGAAGACTGAGAAGTTTGGTATCAAACTCCTCAGCACAGTAAACCCACACTGATGCCAGTGTGGGATTTACTGTAAAATGCACGTCAGAGGGCAACTTAGAGTTATACCCCTGAACCTAACCTACAATCCACGTCTTGTCTGAGGGGCTGCCTAGGCTGCCACACAGCAGACATGTTGCTGGACCCCTGGGTAGAGAGCCATCCGCTCTCCCGGGCCTGCAACAATGCACGTCCTGGGTGAGGTGCTAGGCCCCCTCCCCCAGGATGGGCAGGGGAAGCTTCAAAGGCATTCCGCCTTTGTGAGCTTCCCAGACCACTTGCTGTACTCAGCAACTGGTCCCCACCGGTTCCTCCCCCATCCTGGTGGGAAGACTGGAGGGAAACACCAAGGGAGGAAAGGGGTGTGCCACCCTCTGCCAACCCCACCCCTCAGGTGGGGGAGGCGAGGTGAAGCACATCTCCGGGCTCTCGCCATCTTGAAGATGGGGAGCCCTGCCCAATCAGGACTAGGCTCCTGCCCCCTCCCACATGAGAGTGGCAGGATAGGGGTGTACCCACCCCAGGGCAGGGACCCATTGGTCCCTGCCCTTTACCTACCTGTAACGCCCCTAAATCTAGTATTTAGTGGCACCCTGAACCTTCCTTCCTTAGATTCCCGCAACCTAAGAAGAAAAAGGACGAAAGAAGACGCCCAGCAGAGGAGACTGCAGAGAACAACTGACTTGGCCCCAGCCCTACCGGCCCGTCTGCAGTTTCCAGAGATCCTGCGCCAAAAATAGTCTTGTCCTGCAGCCAGCGACCTCCAGAACCCCAGGGAGGACTGACTGCCTTCAACAAAGACCGGATCTCCTGTGAACAGCAGCTCTGTTCAAAAGAAACACCAAACAAAGACTCCGAGCCTGCTGAGGAGAAAGAAACCCGACGCCTGGAACCACCACTGCACCCGTCGCCTACAGCCCGAGTTCAAGTGGCCCACCGGTCCCAGCGAGGTCCCCCAGCTCTCCAGAGTCCGAGTCCACCGTGGGTTGACCCCTCCAGGACTCCCCGACGTCGCCTGCAGCCTCTGCACGGAGAACCCCCAACCGCGAGTGGCCCGGTAAGGTGAAATCCGACCTCAAAAGACACCCCTGCATCCAGACGCCCTGCGCCCTGGAGAAAGGAACCCGAGGTGCACCTACGTCCCCGAGCCCTCCAACTTACCTGCCCAGCTGTTGGTTCCTCCTGGAAGTCTTCCTGGACCGAGCCTGCAGCTGAAAACCAAAACCGAAAATTTCCATTGAAATCAACAGGGCACCCGACCTCAAAACAGCACTCTGCACCCGGCCGCCCTAGTGCCGCTGAGGGTGCCTCTTTGGTGCTAACTTGGTCCCCAACGTGCCCTGAGCTTAACCCTAGGAGCTTTGCTCCCACAACCCCGTGGCCTGCTTGCCAGCCGCCACCAACCGGAGTCCCCTATCCTCCATAGGATAACATTGGGCCTCAACACTCTGCACCCGGCCGCCCTAGTGCCGCTGAGGGTGCAACAACAGTGCATCACTGACCCTGGGAGACCCCTGAGTCTAACCCCAGAACCCTAACTCAAAAGACCGATTACTTACCTCGAGACCGATAACTCATTTTTCCTCATAGGATAACATGGACACTTTTCCTTCCAAAAAGTTTCTAAGTGTCGACTTTTGAAAACAAGAATATTCTTTAAAAATCGTACAGACTACCAAAACGTAATTACTTACCTGTTTTAAGTAAATGTCCCAGGGCTGAACCTAGGAGTCCAGCACTGGATTACAAAAGTAACGTTAAAAGTAACTTACCGGCGAATTTAATTTTCTTACATAGGGATCCATTGACTGGTTTTCTGTGAAATTTCTTCTAAGTGTCCACTTTTGAAATACCAAAATATTGCTTAAAAATCACAACAGTAACGAATTCCGAATTACTCACCTACTATCAGGAGAGACCTCAGTACTGCATCTTTTAGTCCAGTACCGACCATGAAAAGTAATTTTTACCGTACTTACCAGTAACTGGAAATTCCTCTCATAGGATATCATTGCCTGCTTTTTGTTGAAAAAGTTTCTAAGTGTCGATTTCTGAATCATACAAATATTCTTTAAAAATCGTACAAACTACAAAAACGTAATTACTTACCTGTTTTAAGTAAATGTCCCAGTGCTGAACCTAGGAGTCCAGCACTGGATTACAAAAGTAACGTAAACATACTTTGCTTGCAAACTGTATTTCCTTCCCTAGGATAACATTGGTAATTTTACCCAGAAAAGTTTCTAAGTGTCAACTTTTGAAATACAGTAATATTCCTCAAAAATCACTACTATAACCAAAACGCTTTTTCTCACCTGTTTACAGGAAGTGTCCCGGGACTGAATCCAAGATCCAGTCCCGTGGTTAGAAAAGTAATCCAAAAGTAATCTATTGCATTTAACCAGAAATTTCCATTGAGCTCAATGTATAATTGTGTTTAAAATTGTGTTGCATATTGCAACAACTGTAACTATTGCATTCAAAAGTCTATTGCCAATTGAACAGTAGTTAACTAAAGCATCTCATTCTGAGAAAGTATATTTTGACACCCATTGTTGGTTCTAAAATAAAACAACTATATTTTTATATACAAACCATTGGCCTAGAGTTCAGTTCTTGAGTGTGTGGCTTCATTTGCTGACTGAGTGTGTACAACAAATGCTTTACACTGTCCTCTGATACTGCCTTACTGCTCGACCAAGCTACCACTTTAGAGAGTAAGGTTATATCTAACTTTAGCCTCTGCCAAACCTCTGGGGACTGTGGACTCTGTGCACACTGAACCTTACTTTGGTGCAGTATATACAGAGCCACTTTCTTACACATACTTACAAAACAGACAGCATTTGTCACTGTTTCGAGTACCTGCAATTAAAGCCTTTATGGAAGGCCTTAAAAGAATCATTCCCCCTAGATTGCCACCCTCTCCAGCATGGAATCTAAATATTGTCCTCACCAGGCTCATGGGTCCCCCATTTGAACCTCTGCACAAATGTGAGTTACAATTTCTTACATGGAAAGTAGCCTTCCTAATTGCAATAACCTCTCTCAGAAGAGTGAGTGAGATTCAGGCTTTAACCATACAAGAACCTTTTTACAAATCCATCGTAATAAAGTAGTTCTCAGACCAAACCCCAAATTCCTACCTAAAGTAATTTCTGCTTTTCACCTTAACCAATCAATAGAGTTACCCGTCTTTTTCCAAGACCCAGACTCTGTAGCAGAAAGAGCTCTACACACACTAGATGTCAGAAGAGCCCTACTTTACTACATTGACAGGACCAAACCTTTCAGAAAGACAAAACAATTATTTGTAGCTTTCTCCCCACCACATAAAGGTAATCCCATCTCAAAGGCTGGCATTGCTAGATGGATAGTCAAATGCATTCAAATTTGCTACCAAAAGGCTAAACGCACCTTAATAATTCCCCTAGGGCACATTCCACACGTAAACTAGGGGCTTCTATGGCATTTTTAGGGAACATCCCCTAAATGACATATGTAAGGCAGCAACATGGTCTACGCCACATACCTTTACCAAACACTACTGTGTTGATGTACACGCAAAGCAGCAAGCTGCTGTGGGCCAAGCTGTTCTTAAAACACTTTTTCAGACTACTGCAACTGATACAGGTGACCACCGCTAGGGGAGACACTGCTATACAGTCTATGCACAGTGTACGATCTGCAGCTCATATGCCTCGAACGGTAAATGCTACTTACCAGTATGCATCTGTTCTTGGCATGTAGAGCTGCAGAGTCGTACTACGCCCACCCACCTCCCCGGAACCTGTATCTGTTCCAGTATAATCTTAATTAGATATATTCACATGGACATCTTTTTCTTCTTACTGACTCCATCTTTTCCCATCATGGCGAAAAACAATCTAACCATGGAGTCGATGCCCATGCGCACTATCGTCCAAAGGAGGAGTCACCTATCTCGTGACTACAAAAGACTCTTCCAAGACAACAACAAAGTGCAAGCATCCGAGCCCAACACCAGATGGCGATCTCATGCACAGTGTACGACTCTGCAGCTCTACATGCCAAGAACAGATGCATACTGGTAAGTAGCATTTACCTTTCATTCTGTAAACCCAACGTTGTTCTTTTCGGAAACGAAATTTAGATATATCAGTGATATGAGGTGGAATATAAGGTTGTTCAAGGACTGTCCAGCGCAGATCATTTGCTTGATGATTCTTATCCAAAAAGTGATTAGTCATCTTTGTCGATCTTTTCTTGCAACGGATCGTGCTTTTATGTTCCAAAATTCTTATTTTGATTTTGCGCGTGGTCATCCCCACGTAACGCATACCACACGGACACGTTATCAGGTAGATCAACTTATTGCTATTGCAATTAGTATGTTTTGACAAAATCCAAGGTTTATCTGTACCTATGTCCACCTCTGTCATGTGCGATGTTTGTGGACAAGCCGCACAGGATCCACACGGAAAGTGTCCTTTAACTGGAGGTAGACCCCACAAAGCTTCTTGGTCCAAAGGTTTGAATCTAGTCAGAGGCCTCGTGTGTACCACTTGATCCTTAATGTTTGTACTTCTTTTAAAGGCAAACAAGGGAGGGGTATAGGTTCCTTTCCAATGTTCAAGATTTTCCAATGTTTTAGTATGCTTCTTTTGATGTGATTCGAATAGCTGCAAAACGTGTTCACACAGGTCAGTCTAGGTTCTGTATCTTTAAGTGGAGACACTTCAATCAATGACTCTCTATTGTTGTTGGCAGCTCTTTTTTCTGATTTGCGAATCATTTTCTTTGGATATTTTTTCTCCTTTAGGTGGGCGCTCAGAGTACCAGCATGTTCTTTGTATTTCTCTATAGTCGAGCAATTCCTCCTTATCCTGAGAAATTGCCCAAAGGGCAAATTCTCACGTAGAGCCTTCGGATGATAGCTATCAAACGATAGGAGTGAGTTGCGAGCCGTTGGTTTCTTGTAAAGTTCTGTGCTGAGTCCCTCACCTTCAGGGTAAATCCGAATGTCCAGAAAAGGCAAACTAATGTTTGAAAATTCAAATGTGAATTTCAAAAATTCGTTCCTAGTGTTCAACCACTGGTGAAAAGATGTAATAGTGTCCGGGGTGCCTCTCCAAACCACGAACACATCGTCAATATAGCGTTTCCAAACCCTTATATGCTTGTCAAAGGGGTTGCTATCTTGTAAGACGATAGTTTGTTCAAAGTGGTGTACATAAAGATTCGCCAAGCTACTGTGTCTCACAGTTATAGATAAGTTCCAGTAGTATCGAGTTAAAGATCGGATTACTGGTTTGGTATTCACTTATTTATTTGGTTTTTGTATATTTTCTTCACATTTGCAGCAGCATTTCTTACTTTCAATGGTCCTGATGAAAGCCTGGATACTTTGAAAGATCAGTTAGGCTGAAACATGTCGACCGACTTTACCATCTTAGCAGTTTAATTTATACTGCTTTGCACTGCTTTTTAATCCTGCCAGTTTGGACAAGCTAATAAAAAGTTTTTTTGCCCTTACTAGGTAGTTTTAGATTCACATTTATCTTCTTAATCACATTTAGCGCTGCACCCTCACAACGCCTAGCATTCACATATGGGATTTTAGCATCCTTAGACATCGAAGGTTATTTAAGAAAACATCCCAGAGCTCCTACCTCACAATGAGGGAGTTGTAGCCCTCAGTGGGACTAGGTTTTCCCACTGGGAGGAGAAGCCCATATGATGAAGCATGCCACCTATGGTGGGTGAGGGCATTCGTCCTGAAAGGGATTGCTCCCCAGAGGGGCTTTATTGAGAGACATTTTTATCACATTTTATTGTAGACCCGAGAGGTACTGTGTTTTGATTACTATATAAGGGGGATCACCTTTCTCGCAGGTCTTAAAACCTTTCCCTTGGACCCTCTCCTCATCTTTTTTGTGCTTCGACACAGGGATGTGTGCCATGTCGACTCTGTTTAGTTCTGCACCAAGACACTCAGCCTGCAAAGGCAGGGTGTGTGTGTCAGGGTACAGGGCCTCTAAGGGTGGCACAATAAGTGCTGCAGCCCTTGGGGGCCTTCTCTGTTCACAATGCCCTGGGTACCTAGGGTACCATTTACCAGGGGCTTACCTGTGGCCAGAGATGCCAATTGGGTTTAGGCTTTAGTACAGTTTTTAGGGAAGGAACACCGGCCCTGGGTACCTGATTGGCAGGGACCCAGGGCACACCAAGGAAAAGTGCATCAGTTATCAGGCAAAAAGTGGGGGGGGGGGGTTACTGCAACAGAAACCCACTTTCCTACACTCAATCTTCCACCTGATTGAATGAACGTTATCAAAGAGGCTAGGCGTCCCACCACTAGAGCCTGCTATGCAGCCAAGTGGAAAAGATTTGTTATATACTGTACCAATAACACAATCAATCCTCTAGATGCGTCCATTCAACACATCATATGTTACCTGCTGCATCTTCAAAGATGTAATCTAGCATACACATCCATTCGATTGCATCTCGCTGCCACAGCAGCTTACCTGCAAAATAGACAACATTTGTCATTATTCAGGGTACCAGCCATTAAAGCATTTATGGAAGGCCTCAAAAGAATAATTCCTCCCAGGGTACCACCTTCTCCAGTGTGGAATCTAAACATCGTCCTCACTAGATTAATGGGCCCTCCATTCGAGCCTCTACATAAATGTGAGCTCCAATTTCTTACATGGAAAGTTGCTTTCCTTGTAGCCATCACATCTCTCAGAAGAGTCAGTGAGTTACAGGCACTAACTATTCAAGAACCATTTTTACAACTCCATCATAACAAAGTGGTTCTCAGGACAAATTCCTTCCTAAAGTTATTTCTCCCTTACATCTCAACCAATCTGTGGAGTTGCCAGTATTCTTCTCGCAACCACAAACAGTAGCAGAAAGAGCTCTTCATACACTAGACGTGAAAAGAGCCCTCCTTTACTACATTGACAGAACAAAACCTTTTCAGAAAACAACTTTTTGTATCCTTCTCACCACCACATAAAGACAATCCTATATCAAAGTCTGGGATTGCAAGGTGGATTGTCAAATGTATACAAATTTGCTACCACAAAGCAAAACGTACACGATTTATTCCCCCCCCCTAAAGCCCACTCTACCCGCAAAATCAGGGCTTCCATGGCATTTTTAGGGAACATTCCCTTAGATGACATCTGCAAAGCAGCTACATCGTCTACACCGCACACATTCACAACACTATTGTGTAGATGTGCAGGCAAAACAACAAGCTAGTGTGGGCCAAGCTGTACTCAAAACACTATTTCAAACTACTGCAACAGATACAGGTGGTCACCGCTAAAGGGAAGTACTGCTATGCAATCTATGCATAGTGTGTGATCTGCAGCTCATATGCCTTGAACAGAAATGCTACTTACCAGTATGCATCTGTTCTTGGCATGTAGAGCTGCAGATCCACACGCCCACCCACCTCCCCGGCTACCTTTATCTGTTCCAGTATTATCTTAATTAGATACAACATACATGGACATCTTGAAGTTTCTCACAAAACTTCATCATTTCCCTTCTTGGCGAAAAAACAATCTGAAGTTGGAGTCTATGCCCATGCGCACTATTGTCCAAAGGAGGAGTCCCCTATCTCGTGACTTCCAAAGACTTATTCCAATACAACAACAAAGTGCAAACATCCGGGCCCAACACCAGATGGCGATCTATGCATAGTGTGTGGATCTGCAGCTCTACATGCCAAGAACAGATGCATACTGGTAAGTAGCATTTTCCTTACTTAGGGTAAGTAACTTGTTCTTCAGGGCATTCTATCCATTGCAAGAAGTACAGGACATTCGGTCTATTATCCATATATTTCAGTCTCAGTCCTGGGTCTTGATCAGAGTAGCTTTGAGACTTATTCGCCTTTTAGCCTCCTGCATCCTCCTTGTTGACTACACCAGGCTGCATATGTGCGGCCTGTAATGGAATCTGAAGTTCCAGTGGGCCCAACTGCAAGGAAACCGATCTGTAAGGAACTGTCTCTTTTTGTATGGTCACCCTCATGATTTTTTTGGACTGATGCTGTTGGTTTTTCTACAGAGTGCACTGAGGCCTACTAGCCAGACTTCAATGCCTGTGCCCTTACCCTTAAACTGATATGTCGAATTGGCTTTACCCAATTGGCTGAGCTAGCTAACCTGCAAGCCGTTAGTAAATGGTACCCAGGGCATGTAAGTTAGAGCGTTGTCCTCCAGTGATTGCAGCACTAGTTGTGCCACCCTGGGTGGGACACAAGTAAAACTAACTTGAAGCCTGCCATTTGCCGGCACAAAGCAGTTTAACTGCTGGCCTGGTCTTTGCCATTTAAAGCAATGGCAAAGCCCTAAGGCAGGGTGCAACATATTCCATGTGCAGAATGTAAGGAAATTTATTTTTGTACTGTCACCTCCAAATTGTTTTGAGTGATGCCTCGACTGTATTGTTTCCTTACACGTTTCTTTGTTCTCCGTGTATCGAATCGCTCGACAAACTGGCCATGCTGCGTCAGTCTAACCTGCCGTTGGAACGGACTCCATTCCAATTCTGTCCTCTGTGCCACGCCAAATATCCTCGCTCCGACCTACATCAAGTTTGTAACTTGTGCCTCTTTCCGGAGCACAAGGAGGGAGAGTGCGACGCTTGTAAGTCTCTTCGGTCCAAGAAGAGACTACGCGATCATCTGGCTCGACGAGAGATGCAGCACCAAAGCATCCAACACACTCCAGATATCTTCTGAGAAGAGTCCGACCAATAAGAGATCGAAGCGTCCGCCACAGAAGAAGAGGCCGTCTCCGTTCCGAAGTCTGATTCCGAGCTCGATTGATTTGGAGTCTGAAGATGTACCTCCAGGACAGGGTGCCGTGAGTACCGAATACCCCTTGGCCCCTAAATCCTCTTCCAAAACTCATAAGGCTACGGCACTACCTCTGCCTTCTGGCCAAGGTCGGCACGAGACAATTTTTCCAACGCCCCGCCTCGGCACTGAAACAAACCGTCAAGCCTTCTGGCTCGGGAACGAGTCGGCAGAGATTACCTTTGGATCCGAAATCAACCTCCAAAGACAAATCTGGTTCGGACCCGAAACCCCTCTGCCTCCCCCGCTTCAGAGCCGAAACATTCTAAAGACAAGTCTATTTCGATGCCGAAATCCAAGGACATTGTTCTAGAGCCTCCAGAACCAGTTTTAGACGTTCTTAAGGCCAAATTGAATCCCAAACAAAAGAAAATTTATTAATCCTGATACTGGGCATATTTTGGCTAAAACTCTAGCAATCACAAGCTTCCTGTAGAGGACACTTCTGATGAGATTCCTTTAAAGAGAAAGGAGGACATGGCTACTAGCCTTGTTTATCCTGCCCCACAACCCTCTCCACCTCCACCATCTTCTCCACAGCTAATAATTGAAGATCCATTACACAACACCTCAGGGATCTCCACACACAGACCCAGATGTGGATCAGGGCGATGATGATACTCATTTGCCTGCAGACCCCTGGAATGATTACACAGTTGAGCCAGACCTTTATCCTGCAAAACCACCACCACCAGATTATATGGCTTATCAGCAGCTCATCGCCGGAGCAGCACAGTATCATGGGGTACCATTGTAAGAACGTGGCTCTGTATATACTGAACCAAAGTAAGGTTCAGTGTGCACAGAGTCCACAGTCCCCAGAGGTTTGGCAGAGTTTAAAGTTAGATAGAACCTTACTCTCTAAAGTGGTAGCTTGGTCGAGCAGTAAGGCAGTATCAGAGGACAGTGTAAAGCATTTGTTGTACACACTCAGTCAGCAAATGGTCTCACACACTCAAGAACTGAACTCTAGGCCAATTGTTTTGTATATAAAAATATATTTTATTTTTAGAACCACAGGTAGGTATAAAAATACTTTCTCAGAATGAGATGCTTGAGATATATACTTTCAGTACACAATAGACTGTTGAATGCAATAGCTACAGTTGTTGCAATAGGCAACACAATTTAAACACAATTTTATCATTGAGCTCAAGGGAGAATTTTAAGTATATGCAATATCAATTACTTTACGTATGATTTTCTTACTCAGGGCTGGATCCTGGATTCAGCCCTTGTGCATTTCCTGTAAACAGTTGAAAGAAATCGTTTTCGTTACACAGGCGATTTTTAAGGAATATTTGTTTGTTTCAAAAATCGACACTTAGAAGAATTTCTGGAGAAAACCAGGCAATGTTATCCTATGGAGGAAAATCAAGTTATCGGGAAAATCACAGTTGTGGTCACTTTTTCTAATCAGTGCTGGGTACCTAGATCCAGCACTGGCATCTCTCCTGAGAACAGGTGAGTAATTTCGTTTTTGCTATTCGGACGATTTTTAGTGAATATTTCAAGATTTCAAAAGTTGACACTTAAAAACTTTTTCGAACAGTCCATTGAAATGCATTGACTTTTACTGTAATATGCAGGTAGGTAATTATCGCGTTTCTTTTCTAACCTCAGGACTGGGTCCTAGATTCAGTCCTGGGACATTTCCTGCAAACAGGTGAGTAAAGTCGTTTTGGTCAAACACACAATTTTTAAGCAATATTTTTAGTTTTTGAAACTCCAGTCGTTTTTCAGAGAAAATACCCAATGTTATCCTATGGAGGAAAACAAGTTATCGGTTTGCAGGTAAGTTTTTGACTGTGGGAGTCCAGGTTCTGGGGTTAGACTCAGGGGTCCCCAGGGTCAGTGATGCACTCTTGTTGCACCCACAGCGGCACTAGGGCGGCCGGATGCAGAGTGTTGAGGCCCCAATGTTATCCTATGGGGACAGGGGCCTTCGGTTGGTGGCTGCTGGCTAGCAGGCCACTGGGTTGTGGGAGCAAAGCTCCTGGCTGGAGACTTGGCACAAAGGGGGAAGCAAGTGAGCACCAAAAGCGCACCCACAGCGGCACTCGGGCGGCTGGGTGCAGGGGGCTATTATGGCGTCGGGTTCCGTGTTGAAGTCTATGGAGATTCTCCGGACTGGACAAACACTGCAGGCTTGGAAACGAGTTTCTCCTGGGATCTACCAACACTTCGAGGGGTAAGTTGAGATGTCTTGGCTTAGGTAGGCACCCTGGGTTTGGGCACAAAAGGCCGTGGGGCGTCTGGTGCAGGGGTGCCTTTTAGTGTCGGATTTTTCTTACCCGCTCTGGTCGCGGTAGGGGGGACCCTCTGGACTGAGGCTGCAGGCTTCGTCTGGAGGCTTGAGTCAGGTCAGGAGTCGCTGGATTCCAGGTCAGGATCGCCGGGGAGACCACCTCTTGGTGTTTTTTTGCTCTGGCCGGGTTTGGCGGGTGCAGAGTGGGCTGGATTCGTGATCCCGGGCTGGTGCCAGGGGTGCTGGTTTTGAACAAATCCGGTGTTCACGGGAGAAGCAGGCGGTTCAAGTGAAGGCAGGCAGGTCCTCCGGGGTTTGTGAGGTTGCTGGCTGCAGGACACACCGGGATTTCGCAGAAAGCAGGTTCGAGGGGAGACAGGCCGGTAGGGCTGGGGCCAAGTCAGTTGTTGTCTTTCTCTTGTTAGCAGGCTGCACGGCTGTTTGGTCCTTGTTCTTCTTTTCTTGTTGTCGTTGCTGGATCTAAGGTAGGAAGGTTCAGGGTGCCCCTAAATACTAGATTTAGGGGCGTTACAGGTAGGTAAAGGGCAGGGACCAATGGGTCCCTTCCCTGGGGTGGGTAGACCCCCTATCCTGCCACTCTCCAGTGGGAGGGGGGCAGGAGCCTAGTCCTGATTGGGTAGGGCTCCACATCTTCAAGATGGCGAGAGCCCGGAGATGTGCTTCACCTTGCCTCCCCCACCTGAGGGGTGGGGTTGGCAGAGGCTGGCACACCCCCTTTCCTCCCTTGGTGTTTCCCGCCAGTCTTCTCGCCAGAGTGGGGGCTAGAACCAGTGGGGACCAGTTGCTGAGTACAGCAAGTGGTCTGGGAAGCCTCACAAAGGCGGAATGCCTTTGAAGCTTCCCCCTGCCCATCCTAGGGGAGGAGGCCTAGCACCTCGCCCAGGACGTGCATTGTTGCAGGCCAGGGAGAGCGGATGGCTCTCTACCCAGGGGTCCAGCAACATGTCTGCTGGGTGGCAGCCTAGGCAGCCTCTCAGGCAGGACGTGGATTGTAGGTTAGGTTCAGGGGGCAACTCTAAGTTGCCCTCTGTTGTGCATCTGACATTAAATCCCACACTGGCATCAGTGTGTGTTTAATGTGCTGAGAAGTTTGATACCAAACTTCCCAGTCTTCAGTGGTAGCCATTATGGTGCTGTGGAGTTCGTAATGACAAACTCCCAGCACCATATACTCTTAATGGCAGCACTGCACTTAGTGCCCAGGAATGGACCTGGGTACTGTAGGGTACAGGGCTCATGCACCTGTACCCTCACCACTGGCATAGGGCACCCAGCTAGAGGGGTGACTGATGTATGCCAGGGCAGTGGTTTGTGGGCATGGCACACAGGAATGTGGGCCATGTCGACTCTTCACTTTGTTCTGCACCAAGACACGCAGTCTGCAAAGGCAGAGTGTGAGTGTCAGGAGTACAGGGCCTCTAAGGGTGGCACAATAAGTGCTGCAGCCCTTAGAGGTCTTCCCTGGTCACAGTGCCCTGGGTACCTGTGGTACCATTTACCAGGGGCTGACCTGTGGCCAGAGATGCCATTTGGGTATAGTTTTGGGGAAAGAACACAGGCCCTGGGAACCTGATTGGCAGGGACCCAGGGCACATCAAGTCAAAGTGCATCATTGGTCTGGCAAAGAGTGGGGGGGTTACTGCAACAGAAACCCACTTCTTTACAACCATTACATAAAGAAATATTAGAAGAGGACTTTTTATTTGAGATACTTGAGTCCACACATAGGTAAAGTCAAACACTCCCTATACTTAAAGACATGAGGCATGCAGATGATATCTTTAAAGACCCTGTCAGAGCCCGTATTTCAACTTCAAGGGTAGATAAAAAAATATATATATACACCCTCCCCATCAGATCCTGTGTTTATTAAGGGACAATTATCTCGACTTGCTCGCAAAAGAGCAAACTCTCAAACCTCTGGGGGATGCACCTCCCCCAAATAAAGAATCCAAACTTATAGATGCCTCTGGATAACGAGTAGCTGTTCAAGCCGCTAACCACTGGCGCATCGCTAACACACAGGGTCTACTAGCTAGGTACGACAGGGCACACTGGGATGAGATGAAGCAACTGCTCCAATATCTCCCAGACGAACACAACACAAGGCACACCAGTTAGTTGAAGAGGGGAATTCATCTCCAACTCCTCAATAAGATGTGCTTTAGACGCAGCTGACACTGCAGATAGTGAAATCAATATCCGCATTCTCCTTAGAAGGCATGCATGGCTTAGGAACTCTGGTTTTAAGCCTGAAGTTCAACAGTTCATTTTGAATACCCCTTTTAATAAGGAACGCCTGTTTGGTCCTGTAGTCGACCAATTCTTAGAAGAAATGAAAGGACACCGAAGTGGCAAAAGCCATGGGGAGCGCTCCAGTCCCCATCCAATAGATGCTCCGATCGCCGCTCATTTTACAGGGCAAGGTCCAAAACATCCTCAGACCCAAATGCTTCCTCTTACAAAGGCAACAATCAATCCTTTCCCTCTAAAGGTTTCTACAGAGGAGGATATAGAGGAAACTATTCCAAAGTCAGGGGTAAAGGCGCCACGTAACACCCCTTCCCCTAGTAAACGGTGACTTGCCAACACTTCCCCGATCACTCCACACCTGTCGGGGAAGGCTTCAACCGTTTTTCCCCATTTGGCAATGTAGAACAACTGACAAATGGGTGCTAGACCTTATCCAACATGGTTATTGCCTGGAGCTCCGCTCCAATCCACCAAACATTCCACCTCGCATTCACAAATTGTCGTCAGACCATTTGCAGTTACTCAAACAAGAGGTGCAATCTCTTACAAAAGGGAGACATAGAACCAGTTCCATTTCAGTACCCAGGTTCAGGATTTTACTCTTTATTTTCTGATTCCCAAAAAGGATGGTTCCTTAAGACCAATTTGTGATCACGGAGTTAAACCACTACTGTATGAAACTGGAGATATATATATATATATATATATATATATATATATATATATATATATATATATATATATATGTTCGAGGCATATGAGCTGCAGATCGTACACTGTGCATTAGATCGCCATCTGGTGTTGGGCTCGGATGCTTGCACTTTGTTGTTGTCTTGGAAGAGTCTTTTGTAGTCACGAGATAGGTGACTCCTCCTTTGGACGATAGTGCGCATGGGCATCGACTCCATGGTTAGATTGTTTTTTTCCGCCATCGGGTTCGGATGTACTTTGCTGCGCTCCGGATCGACACCGATCGGTTCCCCTCTCGACGCGCAGAAAACTCCCACCGTTCGACGGTATTGTTTCGACCGCGATCCTCTCATCGCGTCTCCACTCCAACACTGTTTCGAGTCCGGTCGCCGACGTTGGACCGTTGGGCGAGTCGACGCCCTCATCCAGCATATGGAAAGGACTCCATTTAAAAATGCAAGTGTGGGGCTAAATTCCCACACACAGATCTCCACGAGGTCTGTAATCTTTGCCTCTCTCCGGAACACGAGAGTCGACACTGCCAGGCCTGTGACTCCTTCAGGTCCAAAAAGACCATCCGTGATCGCCGGGCCCGACGACACGAAATGTCCAGGTCAGCCGCTCCCGCACCGGACGACATCTTCGACACAGGCTCCGACAACCCAGACACCGGAGATCTGCAAATCGACACCTCCGGAGCCGAAGACTCGGGGTCCGACGACCAAACCCTCACACCGGGCCAACGTACCGTGAGTACTGACGTCGATGCCCCTCTCCCAAAGAAACAAAGGGCTTCGGTCACACCTTCGCCTTCCGGCCTAGGTCTGCACCATCACAAAGCTTCAGGAGCCCCGCCTTCCGGCTCGACTCCGAAGCACCCAAAGCCTTCTGGCAGCTCGGGATCGAGCCAGCCACATCCCGGTGCCGACAAACACCCATCGGCACCAAAGCACAAGGAACCTTCGGCGCCGAAGACCAAGGTCCCGACGCCTCGACACCGAAGCCTAACAAACCTTCGGAGTCGACGAAAAACTTTCGGTGTCGAAAACTTCACCAAAGGACAAACCTCGCAAGCATAAACAACACTCGGAGCCCAAATCTTTGATGCCCACAAAACTCGCTAGCACTGAAGAACTCTCTGTTCCCATCGACCCAAAGCAGAAAACTCTGCACATTGACCCCACTACCGGACAGGTCCAATCCGTAATACCTCACAAAAGGAAGCTACAGGAACCAACAACACCTGAGCCACCTCTCAAGAAAAAAGACTCTTCCACATCACCTATAAGGTCTTTTTCTCCACCTCCACAACACTTTAGCCCTATTCACTCCCCGCCTCACTCTCCCTACCTTTTTCTTCACCACAAGGGGATACACACGGGATGATCATGATGATGACATACAGTCACCTCACAACACAGATACTGATGACGACCTTCACAGTATCCCACCCCAGGACCCCTGGGACAATTATGATCTCCCAGATATACCCGTCCCTGACCCATACCCATCCAAACCCTCACCCCCTGATGATACTATAGGGTTTGCACAGGTCATAAACAGGGCAGCACAATTCCATGGTGTCAAGTTACACTCAGACCCCCTGGAAGAAGACTTTTTATTAGAAACTTTTAGCCAGCCTCAAAAGTCTACACATACTCTCCCTATGCTTAAAGGCATTATTAAACATGCCCCTGAGGTCTTCAAGGACCCAGTTAGAGCTAGGGTTCTTAACCCAAGGATTGAGAAAAATATAAGCCTGCCCCTTCTGACCCCACTTATATTAAAGGTCAACTCCTCTGGACTCTTTAGTAGTTGCTAATGCACGAAAAAGGGCAAACTCGCAAACTACTGGTGAGACACCACCACCAGATAAAGAGTCCAAATTGCTCGACGCATCTGGCAAGAGGGTTGCGTCTCAAGCAGCTAACATTTGGCGCATCGCCAATTCACAAGCCTTACTGGCGAGATATGACAGGGCACATTACGATGAGCTCGAAAAGCTCATTCAGTACCTTCCAGATCAGCATAAGACCAAGGCTAATGATCTCATACAGGAGGGCAAGCTTGTCACAAACACCTCAATAAAGTGCGCCCTTGACGCAGCAGACACAGCATCACGCGCAATAAACTCAAGCGTTTTGCTACGCAGACACGCGTGGTTACGCATATCAGGCTTTAAGCAGGAGGTACAATCTACCATCCTCAATCAACCCTTAGACCAAGAACACCTGTTTGGGCCTAATGTGGACACTTCTCTAGAAAAAATGAAGAAGGACACAGACACAGCCAAAGCTATGGGAGCTCTGCAAGCTACAACTAGTAGAGGTTCCTTTCGTCGCTCCTTATACAGAGGCGGCTCCAAGACTACTGCCACAGACACCACCTCTGCTAATTATAAAAATACCACCCAAACCTCCTCTAATAGAGGTTACTCCAGAGGTAATTACAGAGGTAACAACAACAGGGGTAGAGGACGCGGGTTTAACACACGCACCTCCCCTACCACCAAACAGTGACTTCCCTCCGTTTCCCCCGATCATTCCACTCCAGTCGGGGAAGACTATCAAAGTTCCTACCTGCGTGGAATTCCATCACCACCGACAGGTGGGTAAGACAAATTATCCAGTATGGTTACTGCCTGGAACTCACTTCTACTCCTCCCAACATACCACCCAGACAGCGTCCCATGTCCACAGAACATCTAACGCTCCTCAAACAGGAGGTTCTCTCTATGCTCCAAAAGCAAGCAATAGAACCAGTCCTCTAGAACATCAGGACACAGGGGTTTACTCACTGTATTTTCTAATCCCCAAAAAGGACGGTTCCCTCAGGCCCATACTGGACCTCAGACCCCTCAACTATTACATTCACTCAGATCATTTCCACATGATCACTCTTCAACAAATACTTCCACTACTCCAACAAGGCGACTTCCTTGCCACACTAGATCTCAAGGACGCCTATTTCCATATTCCCATTCACCCTGCGCACAGGAAATACCTAAGGTTCACAGTGGACGGACAACATTATCAGTTCAAAGTCCTGCCATTCGGGGTGGCAACAGCACCAAGGGTTTTCACCAAGTGCCTAGCAGTAGTAGCTGCGCACTTGCGAAGACAACACATTCACGTGTTTCCGTATCTAGACGACTGGCTAATAAAAGCCAAGTCACACAATCAATGTGTACAGCACACATTCCAAACAGTTCTGCTACTACACAATTTGGGGTTCACAATAAACCATACCAAATCTCATCTCCATCCCTCCTACATACATCAGTACCTAGGAGCCACAATAGAGACCTCCAGAGCTCTCGCATACCCCAATCCCACCAGGATAACAAGTATGCAAGCCCTCATCAAAAATTCCTACCTCAACACTACCTTCCAGCTTGAGTGTTTATGCAGCTAGTAGGAATGATGGCCTCGTGCATCTTTATTGTCCCTCACGCACGACTTCAAATGCGTCCCCTGCAAGAATGCTTAGCACGTCAGTGGAACCAAGCTCAAGGCCAGCTTACAGATCTGGTGTTGGTAGACAGCCGCACTCATCGCTCTCTGCAATGGTGGAACAAACAAAACATTTCCAAAGGGCGGCCGTTCCTAGAGCCAGTTCCACAGATAGTGCTCACAACAGACGCATCTCTCACTGGGTGGGGAGCTCACCTCCTTACCCACACAACACAGGGCAACTGGACCAAGTCACAAAAACTGCTCCACATCAACCACCTAGAATTATTAGCAATATTTCTAGCGCTAAAGTCATTCCAACTACATCTTACTCACAAAACTGTCTTAGTCAAAACAGACAACATGACAGCAATGTACTATATACAAAAACAGGGGGGACACACTCTCTGCAGCTGTCTCGCCTAGCGCAAGACATATGGAGATGGGCCATTCCTCAAAGCATATACCTCCTTGCAGAACATCTTCCAGGAGTTCACAATCACCTTGCAGATCTGTTAAGTCGACAGACACAACAAATTCACGAATGGGAACTGCACCCGCAAGTTCTGAAACCTTTCTTTCAAATGTGGGGCCATCCACAAATAGACCTGTTCGCCACACAAGAAAACACAAAATGCCCAACCTTCGCCGCCAGGTTCCCACACCCGTCGTCCAAGGGCAATGCAATATGGATGAACTGGTCAGGCAGATTTGCATACGCTTTTCCGCCTCTCCCACTCATTCCCCTAGTGGTACGCAAACTCGGGCAACAGTCTCTAACAATGATCCTAGTTGCTCCCACATGGGCAAGACAACCATGGTTCACAACACTTCTCGAACTCTCGGTGGTTCCACACCACAACTGCACCTCTCTCCACACCTCTTAACTCAGAACCATGGAGAGATCAGACACCCCGATCCAGGTCAACTGAATCTGGCAATATGGCTCCTGAAGTCCTAGAGTTCGGTTACCTTAACCTCCCACCAGAATGTATGCATGTCATTAAGGAAGCCAGACGTCCCACTACCCGAGCTTGTTATGCAGCAAAATGGAAGAGGTTTGTTATTTATTGTAATAACCACAATATCAACCCACTAGATGCCTCCATACAAAACATTATCTGTTACTTGCTGCATCTACAAACATGTAACCTGGCATACTCATCCATCAGATTACATCTTGCTGCTCTAGCCGCATACTTACAAAACAGACAGCATTTGTCACTGTTTAGAGTACCTGCAATTAAAGCCTTTATGGAAGGCCTTAAAAGAATCATTCCCCTAGATTGCCACCCTCTCCAGCATGGAATCTAAATATTGTCCTCACCAGGCTCATGGGTCCCCCATTTGAACCTCTGCACAAATGTGAGTTACAATTTCTTACATGGAAAGTAGCCTTCCTAATTGCAATCACCTCTCTCAGAATAGTCAGTGAGATTCTGGCTTTAACCATACAAGAACCTTTTACAAATCCATCGTAATAAAGTAGTTCTCAGACCAAACCCCAAATTCCTACCTAAAGTAATTTCTGCTTTTCACCTTAACCAATCAATAGAGTTACCTGTCTTTTTCCAAGACCCAGACTCTGTAGCAGAAAGAGCTCTCCACACACTAGATGTCAGAAGAGCCCTACTTTACTACATTGACAGGACCAAACCTTTCAGAAAAACAAAACAATTATTTGTAGCTTTCTCCCCACCACATAAAGGTAATCCCATCTCAAAAGCTGGCATTGCTAGATGGATAGTCAAATGTATTCAAATTTGCTACCAAAAGGCTAAACGCACCTTAATAATTCCCCTAGGGCACATTCCACACGTAAACTAGGGGCTTCTATGGCATTTTTAGGGAACATCCCCTAAATGACATATGTAAAGCAGCAACATGGTCTACACCACATACCTTTGCCAAACACTACTGCGTTGATGTACACGCAAAGCAACAAGCTGCTGTGGGCCAAGCTGTTCTTAAAACACTTTTTCAAACTACTGCAACGGATACAGGTGACCACCGCTAGGGAGACACTGCTATACAGTCTATGCACAGTGTACGATCTGCAGCTCATATGCCTCGAACGGTAAATGCTACTTACCAGTATGCATCTGTTCTTGGCATGTAGAGCTGCAGATTCGTACACGCCCACCCACCTCCCCGGGACCTGTATCTGTTCCAGCATAATCTTAATTAGATACATTCACATGGACATCTTTTTCTTCTTACTGACTCCATCTTTTCCCATCATGGCGAAAAACAATCTAACCATGGAGTCGATGCCCATGCGCACTATCGTCCAAAGGAGGAGTCACCTATCTCGTGACTACAAAAGACTCTTCCAAGACAACAACAAAGTGCAAGCATCCGAGCCCAACACCAGATGGCGATCTAATGCACAGTGTACGAATCTGCAGCTCTACATGCCAAGAACAGATGCATACTGGTAAGTAGCATTTACCATATATATATATATATATATACACATACACATACACATACACATACACATATGTATATATATGTGTGTGTTTTTTTTTTTTCTCCCTCGCCTGTGGGGGGGGGGGCCTTGTGGGGAGGGGGGCCTGTGTATACACACAACACCAAAATGAGGTATAGGGTCCAGGTGACTCCAAAGGTAGGCAGAGGTTAAAGTTAGATAGAACCTTACTCTCTACTTGTGGTAGCTTGGTCGAGCAGTAAGGCAGTATCCGAGGACAGTGTTAAGCATTTGATGTACCCACTCAGTCAGCAAATAAATTCACACACAAGAACTGAACTCTAGTCCAATTGTTTTATTTTAGAACCAAGCAAGCCTGGCACAGGTAAGCATAAAATACTTTACAGTAATAAGTTACTGAATGTCGAACAGTTTGAAAATGCAATAGAAACTGTACTTTGTTTGATTCACAGGGGAGCAGTAGTATGCAACACTTAGCAAATACAGTACATTCAAATGAATAGGCTTTTTCAGTAAATTGCAGGTAAGTTACTTTTCACGTTACTTTTCTAACTCTGTGCTGGATACCTAGATTCAGTACTGGGACACTTCCTGCAAACAGGTAAGAAAACACGTTTTGGTTATTTGTACGATTTTTAAAGAATATCTTTAGTTTTCACAACTCCACACTTAGTCGTTTTTTGGAAGAAAAATTGTCAATGTTATCCTATGGAGGAAAATCAGGTTATCGGTTTGCAGGTAAGTAAACGACTGTGGGAGTTAAGGTTCTGGGGTTAGACTCGGGGGTCCCCCAGGGTCAGTGATGCACTTTTGTTTCACCCTCAGCCGCACTAGGGTGGCCGGGTGCAGAGTGTTGAGGCCCAATGTTATCCTATGGAGGATAGGGGGTCTCCGGGTGGTGGCTGCTGGCAAGCAGGCCACTGGGTTGTGGGAATCACAGCTCCTAGGGTTTAGGTCAGGGCAAATTGGGAACCAAATTAGCACCAAAGGTGCACCCTCAGCGGCACTATGGCGGCCGGGTGCAGGGTGCTGTTTTGAGGTCGGGTGCCCTGTTTTCAATGGAGCACCTCCGGTTAGAAGAAACGCTGCAGGCTCTGGGACAAGGATCTTCTGGGTGCGACCACCACTTCGAGGGGTAAGTTGGGATGTCTTGGGTTGGTTAGGCACCGTTGGTTTGGGCACACAAGGCCGTGGGGCGTCGGGTTCAGGGGTGCCTTGGGACGTCGGAAAGTCTTACCCGCTCTGGTCGCGGTAGAGGGGATCCTCTGGATTGAGGCTGCAGGCGTCGATTGGAGGCTTGAGGCAGGTCAGGAGTCGCCGGATCTCGGGTCAGGATCGCCGTAGTGACCTCCTCGTGGTGTTTTCCCGCTCGAGCTCGGGCCAGGTTCGGCGGGTGCAGAGTGGGCTGGATTCGCGGTGTCCGGCCGGAGCCAGAAGCTGCAGTTTGAACAAGTCCGGTGTTCACGGGATATTGTCTTTGAAGTGAAGGCAGGCAGGTCCTCCGGGGTTTTTGAGGTTGCTGGCTGCAGGACACACTGGGATTTCGCAGGAACAGGTTCGAGGGGAGACAGGCCTCTAGGGCTGGGGCCAAGTCAGTGGGCGTCGTCCTCTTGTTAGCTCTACACGGCTCTTCAGTCCTTCTTCTTATCTTTTTTTCTTGTTGTCGCTGGATCTGAGGAAGTAAGGTTCAGGGTGCCCCCTAAATACTAGATTTAGGGGAGTTACAGGTAGGTAAAGGGCAGGGACCAATGGGTCCCTTCCCTGGGGTGAGTACACCCCCTATTCTGCCTTATCTCCAGTGGGAGGGGGCAGGAGCCTGTCCCTGGTTGGCTGGGTCCCCCATCCTCAAGATGGCGGGGACTCGAGGTTGTGCTTCACCTCGCCTCCCCCACCTGAGGGGTGGAGCTGGCAGAGGTGGGCACACCTCCCTTCCTCACTTGTTTTTCCCGCCGGTTCTCCCGCCCAAAGTGGGGGGTAGAACCAGTGGGGGGACCAGTTGCTGAAAGCAGCAAATGGTCTGGAGAGGCTCACAAAGGCGGCATGCCTTTGAAGCTTCTCCTTCGTGAACCCTGCCCATCCTGGGGGAGGAGGCTTGGCACCTCATCCCAGGATGTGCATTGTTTCAGGCCCCCGAGAGCAGCAGGCTCTCTACCCAGGGGTCCAGCAACATGTCTGCTGGGTGGCAGCCTAGGCAGCCTCTCAGGCAGGACGTGGATTGTAGGTTAGGTTCAGGGGGCAACTCCAAGTTGCCCTCTGTTGTGCATCTGACATTAAATCCCACACTTGCATCAGTGTGGGTTTAATGTGCTGAGAAGTTTGATACCAAACTTCCCAGTCTTCAGTGTAGCCATTATGGTGCTGTGGAGTTAGTAATGACAAACTCCCAGCACCATATACTCTTAATGGCAGCACTGCACTTACAGTGCCTAGGAATGGACCTGGGTACTGTAGGGGTACAGGGCTCATGCACCTGTACCCTCACCACTGGCATAGGGCACCCAGCTAGAGGGGTAACTGATGTATGCCAGGGCAGTGGTTTGTGGGCATGGCACACAGGGATGTCTCATGTCGACTCTTCACTTTGTTCTGCACCAAGACACGCAGCCTGCAAATGCAGTGTGTGTGTGTCAGGGTACAGGGCCTCTAAGGGTGGCACAATAAGTGCTGCAGCCCTTAGAGGCCGTCTCTGGTCACAGTGCCCTGGGTACCTGTGGTACCATTTACCAGGGGCTGACATGTGGCCTGTTTGTGTGTGTGTGGGGGGTTGCTTATTTGTGTGTGTGTGGGGGGTTGCCTGTGTGTGTGTGGGGGGTTGCCTGTTCTCCCACAGCCGCGTGGCCTGCTTGTCAGCAGCCACCAACCCGAGGCCCCCTGCCTGCCATAGGATAACATTGGGCCTACTCACTCTGCACCCGGCCGCCCCTGTGCCGCTGAGTGTGTAACAACTGTACTTACCTGATACTGGGGGACCCCTGAGTCTATGCCCAGAACCTTAACTCTGCCAGTCGAGTACTTACCCAAAGACCGATAACTCACTTTTCTTCCATAGGGTAACACTGACTGGCTCGCACCTGGAATTTCTTCTAAGTGTGGAGATTTGGAACTTTAAAATATTCACCTAAAATCAACCGAGTCACAAACGAAAATACTCACCTGGCATTAGAAGAGGCCCCAGTGCTGGACCGGGGTGCCCAACACTGGCCCTAAAAAGTAATCCCAACGTTACTTACCGCTAACTCCAATTTCTTCCATAGGGACCCATTGACTGGTTTTCTGTGAAATTTCTTCTAAGTGTCTACTTTTGAAATACTAAAATATTGTTTAAAAATCACAACAGTAACGAATTCCGAACTACTCACCTGCTATCAGGAGAGTCGTCAGTACTGCCTCTTTTAGACTAGTACCAACCATGAAAAGTAATTTTTACCGTACTTACCAGTGACTCGAAATTCCTCTCATAGGATATCATTGCCTGCTTTTGTTGAAAAAGTTTCTAAGTGTCAATTTCTGCATTTTACAAATATTCTTTAAAAATCGTGCCAACGATACAAACGTAATTACTTACCTGTTTTAGCTAGATACCCCAGTGCTGAACCCGAGAACCCAGCACTGGATTACAAAAGTAACGTAAACCTGCTTTGCTTGCAAACTGCATTTCCTTCCATAGGATAACATTGGTAATTTTACCCAGAAAAGTTTCTAAGTGTCGACTTTTGAAATCCAGTAATATTCCTCAAAAATCACTACAATAACAAACGCTTTTTCTTACCTGTTTCCAGGAAGTGTCCCAGGACTGAATCCAGGATCCAGTCCTGTGGTTAGAAAAGTAACCTACAAAGTCATTAATTGTAATTAATCACAATTTTCCATTAAGCTCAATGTTGCATTGTATTTGACCCTGTGTTGCCTCTTGCACCAACTGTGATTATTACCACCAACAAGTCTATTGCCTATTTGTAAGGTGGCTAACCAGAACATCTCATACTGAGAAAGTATATTTTGACCCTATTGTTGGTTCTAAAATAAAACAAGCATATATATTTTTTTTATATATATATACAAACCATTGGCCTAGAGTTCAGTTCTTGAGTGTGTGGCTTCATTTGCTGACTGAGTGTGTACAACAAATGCTTTACACTGTCCTCTGATACTGCCTTACTGCTCGACCAAGCTACCACTTTAGAGAGTAAGGTTATATCTAACTTTAGCCTCTGCCAAACCTCTGGGGACTGGGGACTCTGTGCACACTGAGCCTTACTTTGGTGCAGTATATACAGAGTCACTTTCCTACAGTGGGGGGTTGCCTGTTTGTGTGGGGGGGTTGCCTGTTTGTGTGTGGGGGGGTTGCCTGTTTGTGTGTGGGGGGGGTTGCCTGTGTGTGGGGGGGGTTGCCTGTTTGTGTGTGGGGGGGTTGCCTGTGTGTGTGTGTGGGGGGGGTGCCTGTTTGTGTGTGTGTGTGGTCGCCTGTGTGTGTGTGTCTGTGTGCCTGTGTGTGTGTGGGGCGCGTGTGGCATGTGTGTGTGTGTGGGGGGGCTCGCGTGTTGGGGGGGGCTCGCTTGTGGGTGGGGCGCGCTCGCATACCTGTGTACGCGTGCCTGTGGGTGTGGTGCCTGTGGTGCGCGTGTGTGGGCGTGGTGCCTCTGTGGGTGCGGGCGTAGTGCCTGTTTGTAGTGCCGGTCTGTGTGGGCTGCCTGGGGGGTCGCGCGCAGTGCCTGCGGGGGGGGGGGGTCAAATTTGTATAGGTATTAGAATGCTAACACTGTCAAAGGACTTCAGTTAATTCCTGGGAGTAATAGGCCCAGTATTTCATAGATTTACCACAAACTTTAAAGTTTTTAATGGCTAATGTAATATAATGGATAATGTGTTTCATGGTTAAACGCTATACTATTGGCTATGCAAATGCTTGTGTTTAATTCTTTTTAGTGATCCTGTTGATAGATCCTGTTTGTTGATTCTGAACTTTTGTCTTACATTTTAGATGTCACTAGTTGGAGGGAAGGCGGTGGGAGAAGCGCTATTGGTATCTCTCCTACATCTCCAACCGCCTCCCCTACTGAGCCGGGCATCAAGACCACCACAGCAGCAGGAGATGGAGCCCCCTCCTTGGCCCCCATCAGTGATCCTAAGGAGCCCTCTCTCCGCCCGGCTCAGCCTACCCGCAAAGGGGCTTCACAATTCGCAGGAAATGTGTATCATCCACCAACCTACCACGACATGTTACCAGCTTTTGTATGTATCCATTATTCCTTTACACTGATTTATCAGCCTTTTCCATGCAAATGGTCAAGTACAGTAGATTCAAATGTTGTGTATGCACATAGGTTTTTGGAGCACATGAGTAATCATTCGTGTTTTAAGTCTGACAGTACATCATAGTCTGTTTTGTGTGACTCCAGCCACTACAAGTCAAAATTGTGAGCAAAACATTATAGCCATTAGTATTTGCAGAATAGCTGGTCTACTATTGCCTAATATTGAAGTAAAAACATTGCATGTTGTGTTTGTATGAATGATTTTTTACCAAGATGGCAGTCGGACTCTTGGTGCATCTTACGGTGTCCTAGCATGCATGGAAATCTTGCTTGTAACCAAACTTCTATGCTTGTAGGGTCTGTCTTTGTACTGCGGAGCCCCAATTCACCCACCCCACTGTTAGCATCACTAAATTGTGCAGCCCCACACCAGAAGCAGTATTAAGCACAGTGCTGTGATTGAGCCAAAAGCCTGCTCACAAGGTTGCTGGTAAATGCCTTGCGGGGCATTTATCCCAGTGTGACCTCCCAGTTTTATCTGTGCTGTACACATTGAAAGGTATACTGTACTTTGGTTAAATGTAATTCCATCCCTTTGGTTTCTTTCCTGTAGATGTGTTCCCAGCCATCCAACTCCACTGGGACGTCCGAACGTGCTTCATTCCCTCTTCCATCACAGGCACGCCTTGAACCTCGGGTTCCTTTTAGACAGTATCACATGAATGATCAGGAAGGGTAAGTAAGTGTAGGTGCTCCTGGTTATACCTGTGTTAGTGCAAGTTGTCTTGTTCAAGATGCATTAGGCTGTTTTGTTAGTCACAAACTGTGGAACAATATTGCTACAAGACCTGGCTCTAGGTCTAGAGCAGAGTTTAGAGTTTGCTGCTTTGCTGTTGCTTGCCAGCCAGGTGTCTGCTTGTTGGATACAGCCCCCCCTCATCCAGTCTAGTGGGAACTGAGGGAAACCTTAACAAGCAAAATATTGAAGGTTTTGTACTTTGAAATGATTTGGGGTTTTCTAGCTCTTACAAGCCCATCGCCCACATCTGGATCAAACCGACGCTTGGCCACTGGGCCTAACTGCTAGTGACTGATGCAAACAGTAAATGTTTCTTAACTGCTTTGCTGAAGGCTTGCTTACTTACTGGGCTTATGGGTGGGGTAAGGAATTAATTCTAGCTGTTTAGGGGCAGCTAGTGGTGACTTCTGTTTTTTGGATTTAGGCGAGGTTAGCGGTGGCAGGCAGCTCAACTGCAACATGTTTTGGTTTGGGAGGTGCAGAGGGCTGGACATGGCACTGTCAAAAACCATTTCAGTCCTTTGTGAAGATTTGTTTTCACTGCTTCACCTGAAGTGTCACCTCTCCTCTAACACCTCTTTATTTCTGGCATTCACAGGTCAGTGGGGCTTGCTTTGTAACATTTTGCTGTTGCGCACCCATATTTGGTAGTTGAGTGTTTTATCTGTGTTCCCTTCATTTTAATAGCCCTTCAGATCTCCCATAATGTGCATGTGCAGTAGGCTGATGGTTAGTGCTCCTTTCTCAAAGCTAAACTCATTTGTTGACACTGAAGGATGAGCTTGCTGGAACACTGCACTGCAGTGTTATCCTATGGAAGGAAGAACAAGTTCTGCAAACAGGCATAGTACAGTGACTTACAAGACCAATCTCCAGGAGTTAAGGTGAGTGGTGGGCAAGGTCCAAGGCAGCACCAACAGTACACCACCAGCAGCATGATGGTGGCCGTGCGCTGGGTGCAAAATGGCGTCGGAGCCCAATGTATTTCAATGGAGATTGGTCACTGTGGAAAGAGGCTGCAGGCTCTGGCCAGGAGGCCAGTCTGGCTGAAACCATGATGGACTTGAGCTTTTGGGGACCTTGTCGACACCAGTGGCCCACTTCGGGTGTCGGGTTTTGGCGGTTCCAGAGGCCTCCGTCTTCTCTTCTGAAGTTTCTTCAGAACAGGTCTGCTCTTCACAGGATGACTTGAGTCTTTATGGAAGGCAGGCAGTCCTCCTAGGTTTCTGGAGTCAACAGCTGCAGGACGAGTTGACTTTGGTGCAGTTTTCAACGAGAGATGCAGACAGGCCGGCAGGGTTGGTACAAGGTCAGCTGCTTCTTCGCTCTTCTCTGCTTTTCTGGCTCTTCGATGTCCTCTCACTTAGGTTGTCAGGATCTGCTTCTCTGGTACCAGGGACTCTCCTAAATCCTGAATTTAGGGACGCTAGTGGAGTGTAGGGTAGTAGCCAATGGGCTACTGACCCTTGGGGTCATTACGCCCTATATGACCACTTCCTGTGGGAAGTGGGCCTAACCCTGTTGTAAGAAAGTGCCCTTTCTGCATGGTTGCCACTAACTTTTTTGCCAGATACCTGATGCAATTTGACTGAGTGTGACCTGAATCCCTGCCAATCCGGTTCCCAGGGCCTGTGTTCTTTCCCTAAACAATATCATTGTTTCGACAATTGGTACACCTCCGGCCTACCTGTAAGTCCCTTGTAAGGGGTACATATGGTACCAAGGGCCTGGTAGCAGGGGAAAGGCCTCTGAGGGCTGCAGCATATATTATGCCACCCTCTGAGTCCTCTCACCACAAACATGCGCCACTGCAGCCTGCGTGTTTTGGTGCAGCTAAAAGTGAAGAGTCCAACAGGTAGAAGTCGGTAAGAAGGCAGTCCAAATTTTTTTAATTACGACAAATGGGAATGGGTAAGCTGAGAATTGCTTCAGTTAACATCTGCGGGCTAAATCCCCCCAAAAAGCGTAGGGTCAATGAAGACATTCAGTATTTAAAGGCAGATATAATATGTCTGCAAGAGACGCACATAGAAATGGGCAGACATAAGATGGCAGAACTAGCAGGATACTAGCTGGTCTCCACCACAACTCAAGGAACACGCACAAAAGGGGTCGCTATTATGGCTCTGAAAAAAGCTTTTAGATTTCCATGTTCTAAGAGTGATCAGCTGGGCAGGTGGGTCATTACTCAATGCTATGCGAATACTTACTCTTTTATGCTATGTGTATGGCTCAGTATTTGATGACCCTGCCCTCTTCAACTGGCTTAATACAGAACTAGTTGGGTGGCCGCTTCCATTAATGGTCTGTGGGGACTTCAATATAAATATGAGTATTAATAACATCAAGCTAGGGCAAAGTTCGTATCCTGGTCGCAAACCCAAACTCTAAGTTCCTAGCTAATTTATGCATGACACGCGGACTTATAGACGTCTGGGCCACACAGGAACCCCAAGACGTAGGATACACTTTCTTTTCTGCTCCACACCAGTCTCATGTTAGGTTAGACTATTTTTTTGTCTCCCAGGGGCTCTCGCCATGCTGCCGGATTTTCAAATTTCCACGCGTGATGTTTGATCACAATCCACTAGTTCTTGAAATTTCAATGCATACATTAAAACCCACGATATCACGCTGGACGTTTGATAGAGCACTCCTCTACGATGAAGAATATATTGCACATATGAGGATATGGATCCCTAGGTTTATTGCTGAGAATAGGGGTGGTACACGGGTGGAGGTAGTATGGGATGCTTTGAAAGCAGGGATAAGAGGGGAAACATCAAGGTATGGCTGGACATCCCAGAAGAAGAGGAAAGATCACATGCAGGAACTCTATGGAAAGCTGGTTGAAGCTGAAACGCAACTGGTTGAGGCGATCGCGAATGGGGGCGACGCGGGCCGGTACAAATAAAAGTGGCTCTAGCAAAATCTGCAATATTAGACGTCTCGGCCGGAAAAGCGGCGAGGAAATATGCTGCCTACCGGTCTAAAATGTATGAATGCAGTGAAAGAGTGGGACATTTGCTAGCGCTACGCACATGACAACGGGCGACACAGGGTGAAATTCTCAATTGAAGATTCTCTGGGTGGGCTAGTCTCCGAACCATCAGATATACGGGCCGCCTTTCAACGATTTTATCAACCGCTATATACTGAAGATACCAGTGGGAGAGAAGAGGAATTTCAGGATTATATAGCTGGGTTATCCGGGGAAAAGCTATCGATGGAAAAGAGGAAGGCGTTGGAAGCACCCATTACGGTAGAGGAAATTGACGGTGCAATTGGGTCCCTGATAAATGGGAAGGTGGTAGGAACAGACTCCATTCCGGGCGATTTTATAAAATACTGGCTCCCGGCCTACAGGAATTGATGAAGGATGTGTTCCTAGAGGCGCAATCTGGTCAGGGGGCTCCCGAGTCATGGAGAACGGCTAATCTAGTGGTATTCCCCAAGAAAGGGAAGCCGCTCAGGGAGTTAGGATCCTATCGACCTATTACGTTAATAAACAGCGACGTGAAGGTATATGCCAAGATCTTGGCTAACCGACTTGCGGTTGTCATTAAGAAATTGGTCTCGCCAGCCCACCATGGGTTTGTTCCCGGTCGCAGCACCATCGACCATGTTCAACGGGTGATTGCTCTTTTTGATGCTGCAGGGATCGCCGGAGATCCTATCAGGTAATTCTGCTGGATGCGGAGAAAGCCTTTGATAGGGTCTCCTGGCCTTTCTTATGGGCAACGCTGGAGAACAGAGGGCTAGGGGAAGGCTTTATCAAGGCTATCGCATATATTAACCCGTTGGCCAGAGTAGCGATAATGGGGGAGATGTCGGGCCAGTGCTAATCAGTAGGGGGACTCGCCAGGGCTGCCCGTGCTCCCCCTTATTATTTGCTCTGCATATTGACCCATTAATCGGGAAGATCATGGGCAATAATCGGATTTCAGCAATTCATAGTATCAGCGGGAGTACTAAGATTTTGGCCTATGCCGATGATCTGGCACTTGTGACTCCTGACCCTTTAGGTGCACTAGAGGAAATTGAAAAAGAAGCGAACATCTTTGGACGAATTTCAGGCTATCGACTTAATCAAAATAAGACCTTAGTTGTGGTTAGTGAGGGGCTGCAGCTAAATGACCCACGGGTCGTACAGAAAGCAACATATCTTGGGGTTGAATTAACGGCAGATGTGTCAAAAATTTCCAAAATTAATCTGAGTCCACTACTCCCGAAATTTAAAACGGATTTTACTCTACTAGACAACCTTAAACTCACGCTGGTTGGGAGACGCAACGTCATCAAGATGCTGTTTTTGCCGAAAATATTGTACTTTATTGCTATTCCTCTGACCATCGATAGTTCCTGGTTTAAATCTATGAATCAGATGTTTTCTAGGTTCCTTTGGGCTAATTGTCGTCCTTGGAGAGCGCTAACATTTTTAACGTTGACAAGAGATAGAGGGGGGTGGGCCGTACAAATCTCCAGCTACATCACTGGGCTTCAATACTACATAAAATAGGTATTCTACTCAGTGAAGAAACAGATATGCAGGTGGCTGCACCCGCCACAATTTATGAGCTGATATTCGGGAAAAAGGCTAATGGCTGTCTTCTGCGGCATACGGATTTCAATTACTATAAAAGGGTGAAGTTTAGGACCCTGACCTGCACTTTCCAAAGTTTGGACTGCAGTCCGGAAAAGGCTCGGTCTGGGACTTATTAATGCTGATACCCCATTGTACAGCAATGAGTCACTTCCTAGTATCTTTAACGACGGTCATATGAAAAACTGGTATAACAAAGGTGTTGGGATGATTGGTGATGTTATGGATGAGGCAGGGGTAATACCGTTTGATAGGATCAAGGATACATTTGGGGTGGAAAATAGACAGTTTTTCAAATATCTCCAGATAAGAGACTTCTTAGCTAGGAAGACGGGGGGCAGCAGCAGATTCTCCAGGGTGACGCTTGTCGAGATATTGCTCAAAGGGTCATATGCACTTTGTGGGGATTTATAAAAAAGCTGAATGAGACGATACCGGATGATTTAATCAAACATTATGATCGCTGGCAGGAATTATTACAGGTGGGAGTGGGGGAAGTTGAAGACTCATTACATTTGGTCCAAACTTCATTTATTGCAGCTAACCTGCAATTAGTGTTTTAAAACCTGGTTTAATCTCTAGATCACTCCGGCGAAGATTGCAAAATGGGGGAAGAAGTGCTGGTTCATCCTGCCCACGTTGCGGCTTTCAAGCCGTTGATATTGTTTATACGTTTGCTTCCTGTCCCGAGTTGGATACAGTTAAGAGATGTTGGTACTATTCTGGAATCTCAATTGGGACAGAAAGTAGATTTGTCATCACAGCTGATTGTACTTGGTGTAAGCAGCTCTACTTCCAGGGCGACTACAGGCCTTTCTCTATATTGCTATGACATATTCAGACACTGTCTAGCCACACACTGGCTCGATCCAACTACACCATTGGGTCAACAATGGCTAGATAGATTTCTGGCAGTGTACAGATTAGAAGCTGCAGTCTATGCTAGGAGGGGGCACAGGGGAAGGGAAAGAGGGATCGAAATCTGGGCTCCCTTGCGAAGATGGTCGCATGACAGCGAAGATGTAGGGTAACAAGCAAAAGCAATAAAGTAGGTATTGAAAACTGCTCGCGCTTTTAGAAGAAGCAAAGGATTATTCTCTTCTAGAATACTAGGAGGGATCTCTACTAAGGGGCCTTTGTTATCCTTATAAATATATTGGCCTGCACTGTCTTGAAGTATGCAGTGACGTACAATTGTTTGTAATGAATTTGGTGTTTTTGATTTTTTTTTCTGTTACATGCCAGTGGAAGAACTGATCTCCTTTTAGGAGAGCTGGACCAGCAGGGGTGGGGGGTTGTGGTGGGGGGGGAGGGGGGGAGGGGGGTGGAGAGTGATTGGGGGGGTGGAGAGGGGAGAGAATCTTTTGGTGTTGCATTCTCTATGCACATATATTTTCTATTTGTATGGTATTTTGAAAAATCATAATAAAGAATTAAAAAAAAAAAGTGGTCAACATGGCCCACATCCCTGTGTGCCATGCCTGCCCAGCACTGCATGAGGCCAGGTAAGTCTCATTTAAGGTAGGGTGCCCTGTGTCTCATGTGAGGGCCTGTCTGCAGAAGCAGACAGGCCTCTATAATATGTAAGGCTATTCTTAGATATAAGTGATCAGTAAAGCCATCCTGAGTATATGGTCTGGACACTGGTCATTACAAGTTTCCTAGCACCATAAGGGACCCCTGTACCAAACAAGCCTCTGCTGGTGGCAGTCTGACTGGTGACCATCAGACTGCCACCACGAGACAGGTTTCTGTACCCTTGGGGTTTGAGCCTTTGCTCCCTGGGCCCAGAAACAAAGCCTTTCCTGGGCGGAGGTGTTCACTTCTCCAGTATTGGGGTATCTTTCATAGATTCACATGCCTGAATCATTCCCCGTCGTCGGAGTGGGAGTCCCACGGTACATAAAAAAGCAATAATTATGCACATAATAACCATAGTAAATAGTACCTAGAACCAGGAAGTGAAGTAGATAGAAACTACAGGGGAAGAAAAACTTCCACATTTATGACCTATCCAGGTCATTATAAATAGTCCAAACTGCAGCCAATCAGGCGACAGCACCCTCTAGAATGCTCTCCTCAGAGGCTGAGGCTCTCAGATTTTCTACCGCACGTCGTGTGAAGGAGTCTCCCTGAGCTCTGCTCAGTATTTTCCTATTCTTCACAATTTAATTCATTACTGAATGTCTTCTAAGAGATCTCTTTCGACCTTGTGAATCTTGTGGGAAGCTGCGACTGTTCTCAGAAGATCCCCACAAGAAATGCATTTATTGCCTGTATCCTGATCACCAGGTGAGAGACTGTAAGATCTGTAGGACCTTCCCTCAAAAAACTCTCAGAGACAGAGAGGGACGTCTACTTCTGTGGCTGCAGAAGATTAAGGATCAGGATAACCCTTTATCTGAGGTGGGAGTATTGCCTCAGGCTCTACAGTGTCCTCTAGGAAGAGGGTTGCTGAGGAACTTTTATCGTCTTCTGGGGCTAAGGTGTCGAGAAAACAGCAGTCCTCTAAGGGTGCTGAAGTGCCTTCCTCCTCAAAAAGGCTCCTCCACCTTCAAAGAGTAAACCTCTTCATAATACCCCCGAGACAAACTCCGAAGTCTCTGGCTTCAAAAAGAATGTCTGAGAAGAGTTTACCTCAGAATAAGGCACCGTCGTCGACGACATCGACGACGACTTCGTCGACGATATTTACCGTCGGGCGCTACGGCGACGTCAACTGCCACCGTCTCGTCGCCGAGACCTCAGATGATCATGTCGTCGGCGTCATCACCGTCGACGCTGGTCTCTGTCTCCGTAAGGCCAATTTCGTCGACGACGGAAATTAGATCTACCGTCGACGCCCCGTCGGCGAAGATTAGAAAACTCCCGTCGACGACCACCTCGTCGACGACCGCGTCGGCGAAGACTGCCTCGTCGACGAAGACTGCCTCGTCGACGAAGACTGCCTCGTCGACGAAGACTGCCTCGTCGACGAAGACTGCCTCGTCGGCGAAGACTACCTCGTCGACGAAGACTGCCTCGTCGACGAAGACTGCCTCGTCGACGAAGACTGCCTCGTCGACGAAGACTGCCTCGTCGACGAAGACTGCCTCGTCGACGAAGACTGCCTCGTCGACGACAAATGCTTCATTGCCGGTGGTTTCATGCACACCGGCTCCGTCAACGACGACTCCCTCGTCGACGCTTCAATTATCTGCCTGTACAGAATTACAGGTCTGGTCAGCTGCTGCGGCAACGGCGCCATCTACACCGTCTACGACACAGGTGCAATTACCACCACTAACGTCAACATCATCTTTGTTGCATAGACGGGGCTCTTCGTTGGAGATCCTTTCTCCACTACATATTTCCCCTACTAAAATACCTCTAGAATTACCTCAACAATTATTAGATTATGGAGAGGATGAGGATGAATCTGAAGAGGATGACAGATTTCGCACTGCCAGGAGCCCATCAGAATTGTTCATAAAGTATCAAGAGGATGATCAAGATGATGAGCCTTCCCCAGAGGCTGTTGCTCCAGCTCAAGATCCGATTCCATCGGCACAAATGCCTTTGGCTCTATTAAATAATCTTCAATTCATGCTGGATGATTATTATCGCCGTTTTCCTCCATCTGAATCGGCTTCATCTATTCCACCGACACCTGTACCTCAAACTTCTTTTTCTGCGTTGAGGTCACCCAGACCACCGTCTCCGGTACCGTCTCATCATTCCGATGATGCTCACATCTCTGACAACGATAGAGAGGAAGGAGAGTTGGACGACAGATCGCTTCTTACGGAGTGGGATGATTACCAGTTACAAACTCCATCTCCCTCAACTCCAGCTCCCATCGATTCTCCTCCGGTTGACATCGGAGGCTTTCATCTTCTGATGGAAAGGGCAACTCAAAGGTTTCTCCTACCTATGGAAACCAAAAAGGATGAGTGCTTCCTATACGATTTTAAAGATCAGACGAGAAGACCGGTACGGACCATCCCAATAATTGACTTCATCTGGCAAGAGGGATTGAAGGTCATGAAGGCTCCTGCATCAATTCCTGCGGTCCTACCTCGCCTCGACAAAAAATACAAGGCGCCAGATAACACCCCGGCATGCCTCATAGGTCAACCGAAGCTGATTCTGTTATTGCCCAGGCGGCACAACGGCGAGCTAGGAACCCATCTTCTCCGATCACAGCTCCTCCAGATAGGGATGGCAGACGGTTAGACACCATTGGAAAAAAGGTGTCTACCATGGCAGCAACAACAGTCCGTGCTGCTAATTCACTGGCCATTCTAGGCCGATACGACAGACAGATGTGGTCGGACATCTCTCCTTACATCAACATGTTGCCAGAACCATCCAAATCGGAAGCTTTAAAGATATTGCAAGAAGGAGAACGTATCTCTGCAGAGATCATAGATTCGGCCGTGGATGTCGCATCCACAGGTTTTAGACAATTAGCAGGGGCCGCAGTACTACGACGACAAGGCTGGCTCAAATCGACATCTTTCCGTCAGGAGGTTCAGTCAAAGATAGTTGACATGCCGTTTGATGGTGAGTCTCTCTTTGGCCAGCATGTGGACGAGGCCCTTCAAGCCATTAAAAAGATACCGAAACTGCAAGATCTTTGGGTACCCTCCAATTTCGGAAGCCGCCCTTTCGTGGAGCTAGGGGCCGTGGCTCCTTTTCTAGTCGAGGAGGATATAACCAGCAAAGGTCATATCAGTCCTTCCAAAACAATCAACGTTACCAACCTCAACGTCAACAATCTTATGGACAAAGAAATACCTCCTATTCACAGAATAAGAGAAGGCCTTCCTATCGCGGACGCGACACTTTTAAGAAACAGTGACAACCGCCACCTGCCACCTATTCTACCGTCTACCCTTTTAAAAGTTGGAGGAGAATCTCCCAGTACTACTCGAACTGGTCCGATATAACATCAGACAAGTGGGTCCTGGACATTGTGGCCAGAGGCCATGTTCTAGAGTTCATAAAGATCCCTCCAAGCTCTCCTCCAAAAGGCCCACCGCCAGCTCATCTCAAAGAGCTTTTTTCCCAAATAAATTTGATGCTAAAAAAGGGAGCGATCGAGAGAGTTCCTCAATTGCAAAGAGGAACAGGGTTTTATTCAAGGTTCTTCCTGATAAAGAAGAAATCGGGAGAATGGCGCCCCATTCTGGATCTCCGTTCCCTCAACAAATATTTAAAAGTTGTCCTTCCGGATGTTAACGCTTCAAGAAATACTTCATCTCCTGTCTGCGGGAGATCACATGGCTACTCTCGACCTTCAGGACGCATATTTCCATGTACCGATTCTTCCCAGACACAGGAAATATTTGTGGTTCAGAGTGGCTGGCAGGGACTTCCAGTACAAGGTCCTTCCTTTCGGACTACGTTCCGCACCCCGTGTATTTACCAAGGTTCTAGCACCGGTGAGCGCACACCTACGTCTGGAAGGGATCCAAATCTTTCCGTATTTAGACGACTGCCTTATCAAGGCGAGTTCTTTTATGGTCGCAGACGCCCACATTCGCAGATGTTTGTCCCTCTTCCAATCTCTGGGACTTTCCATCAATCTCGACAAGTCTCATCTCGTTCCGTCGCAAAGACAAACGTTCTTGGGAGCCACGTTAGACACTCAACTGACACAAGCATTCATCTCAAAAGAAAGACAACAAAAGATTTGCAGCCTTGCACACCTATTGTGCTCAAAAGGTACGCTTCAGTCCGACAGTTAAAATCATTTCTGGGGATGATTTCTTCATGCATTCCTTTACTTCCCAACTGTCGTCTCAAGATGAGACCACTACAAGAGGAGCTCAGCCATCAATGGTTGCAGGTTTCAGGTTCCTTCAACGACCTCATTCGCATCACCTCCCGGATGAGAGAAGCCTTACTTTGGTGGACTCACAGAAAGAACGTAAAGAAAGGGTGCGCTTTCCTAGTAGAAGCTCCAAGTTTCACCATCACGTGCGGATGCATCCCTCGAAGGGTGGGGAGCACACCTTCAAGGGCTCACGGTCAGCGGCAAGTGGAACATCCAGCAACGAATGTGGCATATCAACCTTCTAGAATTGCTGGCCATCTTCCTCGCTCTAAAATCCTTTCGCACCATCATTCTAGGGGCATCAGTATTAATTCGGACAGACAACACAACAAGTATGCACTACTTGAACAAACAAGGGGAACAAGGTCTGCCCGACTCTCACAACAAGCACAACAAATTTGGGACTGGGCGATACGACACAGGATCAGCTTATCAGCGATACATGTTCCCGGAGTTTCCAATGTCTTGGCAGATTCCCTCAGCAGATCAACAGTATCCAATCACGAGTGGGAGTTACATCAACCAACGCTGGATCGAGTATTTCAGTTGTGGAATCGTCCCGATCTAGACCTGTTTGCGACCAGTCGGAACCGCAAATGCCCATTCTTTGCAAGTTGGCTTCCCCACAAGGGGTCACGCGGGAATGCCTTTTCGATGAACTGGTCACAGATCTATGCCTACGCTTTTCCTCCGATACCGTTGGTTCCCAGGGTGCTCCGGAAGATGAAGAGGGAACCCTGTCGCCTAATCCTCATTGCTCCCAGGTGGCCTCGCCAGTTCTGGTTTACCGAACTCCTCCTTCTGTCGGAATGCGATCCCATTCAGTTTCAACCAATACCGAACCTTCTGTCCATCCAGAACGGTCAGATCTGTCATCCGGACCCTGCATCTCTGAGATTAGCGGCCTGGCGCCTGAGCACTTTGAATTCGCTCATTTAGATATTCCTGCGGACTGCAAGGAAGTCTTAACCAATGCTCGAGCACCGTCCACTATTAAGACGTACAGGCTTAAATGGAGGAGGTTTTGCTTGTGGTGTCAAACTGCCTCCATTCATCCGATCCATGCAAAACCGGAGCAGATCCTACCATTCTTTTTACACTTGGCAAGATCAGGCCTGTCCCATTCGACTCTGAAGGTATTTCTAGCGGCTATTTCAAGATATCGGCAAGATGGTTCCAACTCTCTTTATTCAGCTAGGATCATTCAGCAATTCTTCAAGGGATTGTTTAGGATGTTTCCTCCTATCCGCCGCCCATCTCCATCCTGGCATCTGAACGTGGTGCTTGCACAACTTATGCGACACCCCTTTGAACCTATTCATAAAGTGGACTTGAAGTTTCTCTCCTGGAAGGTGTCTTTACTGTTAGCATTAACATCGGCTAGGAGAGTCAGTGACATTCAAGCCTTCACTATTAATCCGCCTTTTCTTCAATTCACTTCAAACTCGGTAGTGCTACGTACTAATCCCAGTTTTATGCCTAAAGTACCTTCAGACTTCCATCTCAACGAACCAATAATTTTAAAGACTTTCTTCCCTAATCCTCAATCAACTGCAGAAAGGACTTTACATACGCTTGACATCAGAAGATGTCTCAAATTCTATTTACAAAGGACTGCTTCCATCCAGTAAATCTGACCAGTTATTTGTGGCCTATGGGAAAATACGCCAGGGTCAACCAATATCCAAACAGACCATAGCTCGTTGGATTTCTGCTGCAATTTGTCTCTGCCATCAACAAGCAGGAAGACCATTACAAGCAAGGCCAAGAGCACACTCTACTAGAGCAATGTCTTCGTCTACTGCCTTGTTTGCTGGTGTGCCTCTCCATCAAATCTGCAGAGCTGCAACATGGTCCAGCACGCACACCTTTACCAAGCACTACTGTTTGGAAGCTGCCAGTAATGCAGACGCATCGGTGGGACAAGCGGTTCTCCGTAATCTTTTTAGATAAGGTGAGCCTCTGTTCTACCCTCCTCCTTTTACTGTTTTCTTAGACTGATGTTATATATGTTTAACATTGCTATATATATATATATATATATATATATATATATATATATATATATATATATATATATATATATATATATATATATTGATTTATTCACATGTATATATGTTCCTATTTGCATGCTATGCAACTTCTAGGTATGTCATTGCATGAGGTTTCTTGTACATACAACAATGTTACAAGTGCAATTTAACAGGCATTTTATGGATGTACTGCTTTGTACTCTGATTCAGGCATGTGAATCTATGAAAGATACCCCAATACTGGAGAAGAACAATAGTTACTTACCTGTAATCTGTGGTTCTCCAGTATTGGTATCTTTCATAGATTCACATGCAACCTACCCACCTCCCTCAGAGGCTCGTTATACTTTCTTGTCACTTGGTACACTCTTGTGCGAGAAAATCTGAGAGCCTCAGCCTCTGAGGAGAGCATTCTAGAGGGTGCTGTCGCCTGATTGGCTGCAGTTTGGACTATTTATAATGACCTGGATAGGTCATAAATGTGGAAGTTTTTCTTCCCCTGTAGTTTCTATCTACTTCACTTCCTGGTTCTAGGTACTATTTACTATGGTTATTATGTGCATAATTATTGCTTTTTTATGTACCGTGGGACTCCCACTCCCGACGACGGGGAATGATTCAGGCATGTGAATCTATGAAAGATACCAATACTGGAGAACCACAGATTACAGGTAAGTAACTATTGTTCATCTCCCCCAGGTCGGAAAGAGCCATCTGTGGCAGGGGAGCTTCAACGGCCTTGCTGCCTTTGCAAAGGGAACCCCAGCCTCTCCTGCTATCAGGAGCAGGCCCCCTTCCTGTCTCACCCTCTTTTCGGTGGGAAGACAGATGGGAACAAGTGGAACAGCCCACCGGTGGGGGAGGTGAAGTGAAGCCCAGTCTTCAATGCCTGCCATCTTGCAGATGGCAGGCACCCTCCAATCGGGGATAGGGATGGTGCCCACCCCATGTGTGGTGAGCACCCTAACGGTGTAGTCAACCTAAGGTCAGTAGCCCATTGGCTTCTACCTCTTGGGATCCACTGGAATCTAGGCACACTATACCTCATTTTGGTATAGTATATACAGAGCCAGCTTCCTACGCCTGTCCCAGAATTCCTAAGTATGCCATCAGAAAGATGGTTACTTCTGAAAAGTCATGTTCACTTCACAGCCCACCTTAGGGGTAGTACTATCCTAGAGGTGGCACGCCTACCTGAAGTGAATTCTCCCACCTGTCCAGGTGCCAAGGGTGCTCTGGACTGGGGCGGTGGCTTCCTCTCCTGTGAGGGGAGCCAGATTCGCATTCCAAAGGCGGCAGCTTCTTTGAAGCTCGCTGGCCCAAGGAGGCCAATCAGAAGGTCATCCTGTGGGATGGAGTGCTACACTCTTCCCGGAGAGTCTTTTGTTCTGGGTCTCCTGAGAGTAAAAAGCTCTCACCCTAGGAGGTCAGGACAGCGTCTCTGGTGGCAGGCTGGCAGAAACCAGTCGGCAAGCACACCAGAGGCTGGTAGGGTTTCAGAGGGCACCTCTAAGGTACCCTCTGGATGCATGTATTGGTAAATCCAGCACTGGCATCATTGTGGGTGTACGAATGTGAGATGTTTGATACCAAACATCCCTATTTTCAGTGAAGCCATCATGTAGCTGGACAACTCGTTTTCACCAGTGTTCAGCACATGTTTTAAAATGGCTTCCCTGTCTACTTTCACTGGAAGTAATAGGACTGACCAGCACAGGGTCATTGCTGCTCATGCAAGTATGCCCTCACATGTAATATTCATCATCCTGCCATAGGGCTGTGAGGCCTGCTGTAGGGGAGACTTAGAAATATTACATGCAGTATTAGGGGACATGTCACACAGGGATGTGTGACATGTCGTGCTTTCACTTTTGTCTGCACCAAGACACGCAGCCTGCAATGGCAGTCTTGCATTTGCTTGGTGAGAGGTCCCTTAGGGTGGCACAATTCATGCTGCAGCCCTTAGGGGGCCCTCTTTAGTACCTCAGGCCTTTGGTACCAGGGTACCATTTACTAGGGACTTACAGAGGGTGCTAAAGGTTTTGCCAGTTGGGAGAACAGTTGTAGTTTTGCGAAAGAGCTCTGGCACTGGGGACCTGGTTAGGAGGAACCCAATGCACTTTCAGTCTAAATCACATTTACCAGGCAAAAAGTGGGAGTGACCATGTCAAGAAGGGGCACTTTCCTACACTTAGTGAAGTGATTCATGGAAAGGGGCTAAAAGACTGTTCTGTGCAAGGACAGCACCTACTCCTCAGTGGAACCTTAATTTAGCCGTAGCAAAGTTAATGAAAATGTTTTAAACCCATAGACCAAGATATGTTCAAAAATCTCACTTTAAAGACTGCATTTCTAGTAGTTATCACATCCTCGAAGGGTGAGCAAGCAGCAAGAAATTAAGGTACAAGAACCCTTTATTTCTATATACAAAGAAAAGGTGGTCATGAGAACTCGCCCACAACACCTCCGAAAAGCCATATCACCTGTTCACGTAAATCAAATTATGCTGCAGTTTTATGTTTTCTAACAGCTGCTAAATGCTGCAGAAAGAGCGCTGCACAATTTGAATGTGAGAAGCAGTCATGTACTACATTCAAGCCACCAAAGACATCAAAAAAACAGATGTTCTTAATGGAGCGTTCTATTCAAGCTGTAGGAACACCAGTGACCAACACAATTGCTCGATTGATTGTTTAGACCATAGAGACATGCTATTCACTGGCCATTAAGACCTTGACCGACAAGCCATGGGTGCACTGAACTAGAAAGAAGGGCCTATGGCCTTTTTAGCAAATGTATCATGCAGGAGATTTGCAAAGCAGTCACATGGGCATCTGAACATACCTTTACCAAACACTACTGCATATATTTAGACTCCATAAAGGAAGTAGCTGTAGGCCAGGAAGTATTACAAAAATAAACTGTTTGCCTCCACTCCCTTCTCTAACCCACCTCCCAAATCTGGTGATACTGCTGCATATTCTGTGCAAATCACGTGAATCTTAAGATTTCCTGCTCCGAAAGAAACCAGTTCCTTTTCTGTAATTATGGTTTTGCAGCTTAAACTCTTCTAGATTCACATGTGACCCTCCTGCCTTTGTGGGATTACGGTCTACTTCATTCAGAGGCCTATGTTATACAGTACCTACCAATTTAGTAGGACTGTGTATTAGGTCAACAAAACTTCACAATATAGAGACTAAGTCTACTAATATCAGTAAACGTTGGTTTGACTAGCTCACAGGACCACATCTTTACTCAAAAACTTTGTTATAGATGTTTGTCAGTAACCTCGAACCACGAAGGAATTTGTGGAAACCGATCTAACCCTTCGTTTGTCACCTAGCAAGCCCAAACTGTTACAAAGAAAAACGATAATGCATTTTTAAATGTTTATTGAAAAGCTCTAATCTTTGTAATTAAAATGTTGTGAGAAAGTGCCTCTTTTGCATGGTTAGCCCCCCACTTTTTGCCTGGTTTTGTTCTGGTTTCAACTGTAGTGCACAGGGTCCCTACCAACCAGGCCCCCTGTGCCAGTGTTTCTTCCCTAAAAACAAATCCCCAATTGGTACTTCTACCCCCTGTAAGTCCCTAGTAAATGCTACCCTGGGTATCTAGGGCCTGAGAGGTGATGAGGGTCCCTTGCCCCACCCCCTCACTGGAACCATGCCTTTCCAATCCAAATAACAGGCGAACATGTCCACTGCTCAAATTAATTTCATATTTCCCTATACTAATTAACCACTAATCCTTTTTTGGGTTCCCGTGTAGCGTGCTGCTCACAGAAAAAGCGTTTTGACGCCTCATCACCGGTAGTATGCGCTATATAAATGCAATTACAATTATATACAGAGGGATATGCTATACATTTGTTTGCGTATGGTGCTTATGTGGGGAAGAGCCAATTCTTAGTTTTCTTAAGATAAGGTGGTTATCCATGGATCTTATGTTTGAGGTAAAGAGTTCCATAGTTTGGCTGCTTGAAACTAGAAGGATGTGCAACCCATGTTTTTTTTTTCTTGTACATTGGGATTTTGAGGCGAGGTGCCACTCTAGAGCAGAAGTTCCTTTGTTTAATATATTTTGTGATTTTATGCCTTCCACTCCTCTGTTGGGCCTAAGGATGCTCGCCCACACTACCACTAATAGATCGCTTTGGGTTTTACATTGAGCCCTGTACAGTTTTGGGGAACCCCAGGACTCTGTACATGGTATTGCCACCTGGTGGCAATATCATATACAGAGCCAGCTTCCTGTAAATGTACGGACGCGGAGCCGCACGACGCCGCCTACCGACGCGCAAGGGTACTGCTACGCAAAAACTTTCCGGATCCAGCCTGACGCCTGGGGATATTCTAAGGTAAGGAATCTGTCACTAACTACTGTCTTACAGATATATAGTTACACAAGTTAGTAACTTGTGCACTGTGATCGTCAAACAGATGAAACAGATCATTGTTATAAGAAATATTAGAATGATGAAAAACGCAAACAATTCAACCATGTTAATCGTTCCTAATGTTTCTTCTATGTATTAGTAGTAGTACTTCTATTCTAATGAAAGCATAATGGAAGCATCCTTCTGCCAGACCTATTTGGAATGATCTAACCCCATACTTTGGTGTAATGTCTCAAGAAGCCGGCCTCAGTGCATTAACAAATGCATGCCATCTGAATGTGCGAGCCTGCACACCTCTCTGCTTGCGCAGTTGTCTTCCTTCTTAAGATGAATGTCTGGGCTTGCGGGGCTGGATCTCATTCACAGCTCTCTGCAGCATGCATCATAACTCCCATGTGAAGTGCCTCTCCCTGAATTGGGCACAGTTTAAATAATAAAACACCAGTTATCACATTCTGCTTGAGACTCAGAATAACAGTGTTGCTTAGTCTGAAGGTATAACGTTGTCTTCTATGAACACATAACAAGGACATCTCATTCTAATGTGTGTTCCTGGAACTAACGGGACAAACTGTAGAAAGTCTACTAAAAATATACGCGTGCATGGCACATTCTCATGTTGGTGAAAAAAGACGTGCAACCCACCATCTCAAAAAGATGCTAAGTTAAAAACTAAAATGGAGACCACATAATCCCTTCGATGTCAACCCCACTCACGAACCAAAACAAGCATTTGAAATGCAATAGGTCTCTCATTACTGAATGTTTGAGCTATTAGCGTTGCGTTCAGTAATGACACCTGTGCAAACTCCACCCCCAATCCCATACAGTCCCACGAGTCCCCTAGCTCTGGCAATGTCGGTGATCAATAACAAGGAATTTAAGTAATTACCAAGCACTTCATGTTCTGGCTGGTGGGGAAATGAAGATGATGAAGCGTGACTGCTTCATTTAAGCCCACCCTGTGCCGCTCTGTCCTGTGGTTTGAGAAAAAATAATTTGTTTTCATATATCGCTTGTAGGAAAGTGCCCCTTTTTGCATGGTTGCCCCCCCCTTTTTGGGTAATGTTGATAAACTTTGACCGAGTGTGCCCTGAGTTCCTGCCAACCAGGCACCCAGGGCCTAGGTTCTTTCCCTAAACTGTACTGTTGAAAAATCCCAATTGGCAACTCTCTGGCCACATGTAAGTTCCTTGTAAAAGGTACCATAGGTACCAAGGGCACTGTGACCAGGGAATGCCTCTAAGAGCTGCAGCACTTATTGTGCCACCCTTGGGGGCCCTGTACCTTTACACACACACAAACACACACACACACACACACACACACACACACACACACACACTCTCACTCTCACTCTCACTGCAGGCTGCATGTTTTGGTGCAGAGCAAAGTGAAGAGTCGAAATGGCACACATCCCTGTGTGCCATGCCTACAATCCACTGCCCTGGCATAGGGAAGCCACCCTTCTAGCTGGGTGCACTATACCAGTGGTAAGGTTAGAGGTGGATGAGTCCTGTGCCCTGACAGTGTCTAAGTACATTCTTCTACATTGTAAGTCAAGTAATGCCATAAAGAGTATATTGTCTGGGAGTTGGTCATTATGAAGTCCACTCCACCATAATGGCTTAACTGAAAACTGGGAAGTTTGGTATCCAACTTCTCAGCACATTAAACCCACGCTGATGCCACTTACATTTTTAAATGTATGCCAAATAGACAAATGAGTCTGGACACGACTCTGATGTCCAATCGGCCGTTATAGTTTAGAGCGAGGAATGGAGTCTTGGGCTGAGTTGCAGCTATATCTTCTAATCTCAGAACACCAAGTGTTTTAAAAAATTTTTTTTTTAAATAACTCTTGTGCTTTTCTTTGGGCAGAAAGGACAGGTTACCTGGTGCCCCAATACGTCCAACCCGTGTAGTCCGCCCTCAAGCTCCAGTCCAAGTGGAACAAGCACCTAGGGCTACCATCATACATGCAGAAGATCTGAAGGAGCTCGATGAGCTTGACAATGACGCAGAGGACGGCTGGGCAGGTGAGCGGCTGCTATGTTTCATGTATCGTTTAATATCTCCTCATTCAGTTGGAGGCCATAAGGTGATTTTGGGTTTTTTAAACGATGGGAAGGCAGTTAATGTAACCTTGTAAATCCCTGCATGCAGTAGTTGAGAAAGAAGTAGGGGTGCAAAACTACCGTTGCTAAGTTGCACATGCATGTATGTTTTGTTGAATAAAGGGAGATTGTTGGGGGTGGGGGGGTGGATGGGGATCTGTGTGTCATTACTCTAACATGATGAGCCAATTTGATGGTGTCCATCCTTTCATTCTGGCCCAGACTACTTCAGCAATGTAAACTCCCTTTGCACAAAGTTTAGTGACATTCCTTGCTTTTAAGTTTTACTTCACACACTATTGACTGCTTGACTGCTTAGAAGCCTAACACTGGGAACTAACCTTCTCTCTCAGTATTTGAAAAGGTTATGCTCTTTTACACCTAAATGGCATGAAACAATGTGCTGGAAGCATGTTCTTGAAAATGTTCCTCCATTGTATACTGTAGGAAAGTAGACTATTTGGAGCGGAGGAGTGCCCAGCTCCAAGGATAAGGTCACCACCTGCTAGATGTCACACAAATTATATTAATAAATAAACCTGTGCTCAATCCCTGGTTACATGAGACAAAGCAGTCGGGCGTAAATCAAAGGCAATATTCACAGTAGGCAAGATTACGTAAAACACAAATTCCCCAATGATTTTTTAAAAGAGATAAACTTGGAGTAAAATAAGACAAAGATGTAAATTCAATAAGGTGAATTGAGATGTAAATTTCTTTTAAAGATTTAAGTGAAAAGCGCACCAAAAACCACAAATAGTCAATGAGAGTCTTCGGAAGCAATGGTGGGCATCTTGGTGTGATTTGAGGCAGACTGCGATGGATCCCTGGTAAGATGCAAGTGACTTGGTCCTTGGAAATATGCGAGTCAAAGTTCAAGAAAGCTTTTAAGCCTTAATCCAAAAAGGGACTTAGGTTTTTGGAGAAAAAGTTGCCTCCTCACGGGACAAATCCAAAATTGTAGCAGCCACCGTTGAATTGTTGGTTGAATACTTGACGTAGATTGGTCCTGCTACCGCTCTGGAGTTCTGAGGTCCTAAAACAGAATTGGGACTCTTTCCATCCCCCCCACCCCCTTTCCAGAGATGCTGGAGCCTTTCAAGGGGCTAATCTGAAATTCAATCCAATGCTGTGGAACCGCCCTTCAGATAATGTTCGCAGTGGGTCCCCTTGGTTCTGGACTTGTGTAAGCAAGTGCACCTTTTTGCATGGCAACACTAACATTTCGCCAGATACCTGATGCCAACTTGACAGTGTGTGCTGGGATCCTGCTAACCAGGCCCCAGCACCTGTGTTTTCTTAAAACTGCCTTTGCACCGAAATAGGCACACCTCTGAACCCTTTTGTAAATGGTACCCCTAGTACCAAGGGCCTTGTGACCAGAAAGTGCCTCTGAGGGCTGCTGCATGTATTGTGCCACCCCCAGAGATCCCTCACCTTATCACCTCCATCCTGCCATTGCAGACTGGATGTTCTGGTGCAGGCCAAACTACAGAGTTGACATGGCACACATCTGTGTGCCATGATCAACCCTGCCTGTGGCATGGGTACGTCACCCCTCTAGCAGGCCTTACAGCCTTAAAGCCTGGGTGCACCATACCCAGGTGTGGGCATAGCTGCTAGAGCAATATGCCCCTACAGTGCCTGTGCCATTTACAGACATTGTAAATGCAGTAAAGCCATTTTGAGCACATGGGCTGGGAGTTAGTCAACACAAACTCCACAGCTCCATGATAGCTTTACTGAAGTCTGGGAAGTTTGGTATCAAACCTCTCACCACATTAAACCCACTCTGATGCCAGTGCTGGATTTAATGAAAAATGTTCACAGAGGACATCTTAGAGATGCCCCTTGAAAACGACCAACTCTGTGGTTTCCAACTAACCCGCTGCCATCCCCAGCCAGGTTTTTGGACCCCTGGGTAGACAGCCCTCTGCTCTCTGGGTGCAAGAACAAAGCACATCCTGGGCAGAGGTGTCCTGCCTCCTCCCCCAGGATGGGTAGGGTCCTCTAAGAGGGAGCTTCAAAGGCCTACCGCCTTTGTTAGCTATCCCCCAGCCTTTTGCTGCTATCGGCAACTGGCTCTCACTGGTTTGGACCCCCATTTTGGGCATGAGAACCGGTGGGAAAACCTAGCCTGGTAGGTAGGTGTGCTCACCTTTGCCAACCCCACCCCTCGGGTGGAGGAGGCGAGGTGAAGCGCACTTTTGCAGCGTGAATCTTTCTGGATTCACTATGCTGTGCACTATTCCGCGGTCTAGTGGTTGGGTCCGGAATCTTAGTCTCTTTTCTCTTTTTTTTTTTTTTTTGTGGCCCAGGTGGGCGTCGACGCCCCACCATTTGGTGTCCTCCCGTGCCGGCGCGCTTCCTCCGGAAGCTCCCACCCCATGGCGCCATCTTCAGATTCTTTTTTCCGCCGTTGGGTCTGGATCGTCACGAGGAGCTCCAGAGTTTTTGAAGAGGAGAAAAGAGGAAAAAAAAAAAAAAAGCAGAAAAACACAGAGGAATTGGAGTTTCTTCATCACACGATAAAGAACATAGAACCGGGACGACGAAGTAGGTGAGAAGGAGGAAAAACTTTGACGTCCGACGGAGAATGCGCGCACAGGGGGCTCCCTGAGCGCGGGAATGGACAAGACACCATTCAAATTTTGCCGTAACTGCCACCACAAGTTCGCGCAGAAGGACCAGCATCCAGTCTGCAACCTCTGCCTGCCGATCGACCACCAAAGTAACGACCAACGCCTGCTCGGCATTCGCCCCCAAGACCCTCCGAGTGAGGGACAGACAGAGGAGAGCAAACTACAGCATGCAGGGGCAAGGACAACCTCCGTCGCTTCGGGACCTGGGCCTCTCCAGCGGAGAAGAGGACAACATCGCCGAGGGACCAGAAGACTGCACGGTCGTAGAGACCGATAACAAGTCGAGGAAGGAGGTAAGAGACGTTGACCCATAAAACACCGACACTCTCGAAAAACAGCCAAAGTCCTCGAAAGGAGCACTGGCGTCGAAGCAATCGACTACCACAGATGCGTCCACGGACAAACAGCCCAGCGGATCCTTCGATAAGGACTCCCGGCCGGCGAAAGCTCTAGACACACCCCGGTCGTCAAAGCACGGTTCCGAAAAGCCGCACTCGACGCCGAAGGGAAAAGAGCAGAAGGCCACTTCGACGTCAACATCCACGACCTCTAAGAGAAACGCCGAAACTCTCGACGACGAACAAGCGGCCGAGATGGAGAGGAAGAAAAGAAGGCTCGAGGCCGAAATGAACAGTATCCTCCAGAGGAAGAAGGACTTCGACGAACAGATGAGTAGATACACCATCCCTTCGAAGCCCTCGACAGTTGTCGAAGCAGAAGTCCAGGAGGAGTTTGACGCCGCCGACCCGCCGAAAACTTCCGAACCGGGGGAGCAACAGGACGAAGAGGGCCTGTATTATTACACTGAGGGCGATGACGACCAGCAGATGCACTTGGGTTTGACACCCTCGGAGGCTCAGTACCTGGAATGGCAGGACCTCGATGCCGAAAACGCGGAAGAGGCCGTGGAGACGTATCCGTCGAGGCCTTCGCCGCCAGATGACACTGGCGTATACAATATGGTAGTCAGGAACGCTGCAGCAACCTATAGGGTGGAAATGGAGGAAGAAAAACCAAAAGCTTGTTTTCTCTTGGAGACACTGCTGCCAACCCAAACTAGTAGCCAATTCCTTCCTATGCTCCCAAGTGTGCTGGACCAAGGCAGGGAAGCTTTCAAGGAGCCATCAACCTGCAGATCTGTCACCCCCAGAACAGAGAAAAAGTACAAGCACTCTTCTAAAGATCCAGCATATATCCAAGGATCCGTACCAGCTGACTCTATTACAACAGCGACAGCCAGGAAGAGGGCCAACGTTCCCACAAACTCAGGGCCACCTCCAGACAAGGAGAGCAAGAGAATAGACCGCACAGGGAGGAAAATTGAGGAAAGCGGCAATCCATTGGCGCATTGCCAACTCCAATGCCCTGATAAATAGACATGCCTACCAGCATTGGGAAGAAGTAGGGCAGCTGCTCGAACATCTCCCAACCGAACACCAGCAGAGAGCAGCGCACCTGGTGGAGGAAGGCAAGAACATGGCCAACACCTGCCTGAAGTCGGCCTTGGACGCAGCAGACACATCAAGCAGGCTTATGATGATCGGAGTAACAGAAAGAAGGCATGCCTGGCTGAGGATCTCGGGGGTTCAAGCCCGAAGTACAGAACAATATCCTGAACATACCCTTCAACGGGGAAAAGCTGTACGGCACACCAGTGGACGAAACGCTGACACAGCTGAAAAAGGATAACGAGACTGCAAGGTCCATGGGAGCACTGCAGTTCAGAGGGATGAGAAGGGGCACCCCCTCACGAAGACCAAATGGCAGAGGAGGGAGCCAACCGGGAACATCGCACCAGGCCTTCCAGCAAACCTATCGGGGAAGCAACCAGGCGCAACAAGGTCCGCAACAACAAGGCTGGGAGAACCAACAGAGGGGCCAGTCCTTTTGAGGTCGACCGAACGGACAAGGCCAGACAAGGAGAGGGGGACAGCAGCCCGCCCCCAAGTGACTCCACAGTACCAAACGTGCCCACACACACAACATCCCTAGTGGCGCGGCACAACAAAAGACCCAAAGAACAATTAAAAATCAACGATCATGTTACACCAGTAAGAGGCAGACTAAAACACTTCTTCCAGGAGTGGAAGAAAATAACGGACAAATGGATACTCAACATCATACAGTTCGGCTACTGTATAGAACTGGTAAAAAAGCCACCAAACAGGAGGCCAACCAACAAAACACGCTCAGCAGAAGAGCTATCACTCCTTTGGCAGGAAGCACAAGGAGGCTATAGAAAGGGTACCATACAAGGAAAGAAACAGGGGAGTGTACTCCAACTACTTCCTCGTACCAAAAGTAGACGAAACATTAAGGCCCATACTGGACCTACGGTTCCTAAACAAATACATAAAAACTCAAAAGTTCAAGATACAGTCCTTACAGGAGGTAATACCTCAGATAAGGCACAGGGATTTTATGTCCACAATAGACCTCAAGGATGCCTACCTGCACATTCCCATGAACCAAAAACGCAAACTTCTACTGAGATTTACCATCAGCAAGACGCACTACTAGTTCACGGCCCTAGCCTTCGGCCTAAAATCTGCACCAAGGGTCTTCACATAATGCCTAGCTGCCGTAGCAGCACACCTGCGGAGACTGGGAATACATGTATACCCCTACCTCGACGACTGGTTGGTAAAGGCGAACTCCTACAACCAATGCAAACTACATGCTCAGCGGGTCACACATACGCTGACAGAACTAGGCTTCTCGATACACAACGGGAAGTCCTCGCTAGAACCAGAACAAGTGAAGATCTTCCTGGGTGCACAAATCGACACCATTCAGAGAACCTTTGCAATGCTGAAGGAGACTCCTCAATACCAGAAGGGGCAACGTCTGACAGTGAGGACGGTGAGCAAGCTCATGGGGATGATGGCGTCCTGCATACACCTAGTCCCCATTATTCGACTACACATGAGACCATTCCAGGAATGGCTCCAACAACAGTGGTCACAGGCAACAGGGAGTTGGGAAGATCTAGTGGTTGTAACGCACGCAGTGCAGGAAGAGATAGCATGGTGGAACAAGGACAACATATCGAGGGGAAAACCATTTACACCACCAACTCCGACGGAGACCATCACAACAGACGCATCCCAAATGGGGTGGGGAGCGCACATGAACCTGCTCAAAGTAAGGGGTTTACGGACACAAACAGATGCCGTCAAACCCATCAACTACCTAGAACTAAAGACTGTGTTCCTTGCACTAAAAGCGTTCCAGAAACAGCTGTACAGGCAAAGAGTGTTAGTACAAACAGGCAACACCACAACGATGTTCTACATCAACAAGCAGGGAGGAACACAATCAGTGGCGCTGTCAAATCTAGCGCAAGAGATATGGAAATGGGCAATCCCATTACAAATAGACGTCCTGGCGATACATCTACCAGGGAAGGACAATGTGGAAGCGGACAGACTCAGCAGACAGACATCAATCTCACACGAGTGGGAGCTCAACCCGCAGGAGACGCAAAGGCTATTCAAGAAGTTGGGGACCCCACAAATAGACCTGTTTGCAACACACCAAAATGCCAATACTTCGCATCCAGACAGCCAGGCCAACAATCCCAAGGAAATGCCCTATGGATGAGCTGGTCAAAGACATTTGCCTACGCTTTTCCGCCGATACCGCTGATACACAAGGTGCTCAGCAAGTGCAGAACAAGCAACATGACGCTAATTCTGGTGGCACCACAGTGGGCCAGGCAGTCCTGGTTCTCACAAATAGTGGAAATGGAACAAGGGCCACCACACAAGTTCCCAAGAAGAGACCTGCTCTCCATGCAAAACGGAAGGGTGCTCCACCCAGAACCAGAGAGCCTCAGCCTAGCAGCGTGGCTCCTGAAGACTTAGAGTTCGCTCACCCTGCACCCGGCTGCCCTAGTGCCTCTGGTGGTGCCCGTTGAGTGCCAACCTGAACCTTGGTTCTACCCCCCCAAAACTCCAATATCCAAACCATTTTACTCACCTGTAACGTAACACTTCGTTTTTCACATAGAAGAATTTTCAGAGAAGACCCACCATTCAGTCCTAAGTGGTGACCTGTCTTGTACTGCACAAAACGTAACCTATTGCTTGCACAAGAGTTAACCTGATACAAATGTCCTTTGTGATGTAAACTGTGTTTTATACCAAACTCTAACAGTAATCAAAAAGTATTAACAAGCATTTTTGAACAGTTAAAAAATCGTTTTCTGCTTTGAAAAAGTAATCTGAATGTTCCTACCAATCCAGTGTTCACTGTACTACTTAAGGTAACATTGTATGACTAGTTTTACTTACCTGCTACTAAGTAAAATGTTTGTTATAAAAATAAAATAACAAAATAACTTTTGATAAGCCTGACTGCTCAACCACACTACCACGAGAGTAAGCTATTAACAACTTTATCCTCTGCTATACCTCTGTGGAGCCATTGGACTCTGTGCACACTATACCATACTTTGGTATAGTATATACAACATTTAAGCCAATTTCAACATGTTTTAGGGGTCAGAGCTCATTCACTGGGCAGTTGTAGGAAGCTGGCTCTGTATATACTATACCAAAGTGAGGTATAGTGTGCACAGAGTCCAGTGGAACCCAAAAGGAAGGCAGAGGTAAAGTAGATAGCACCTCACTCTCTATTTGTGGTAGTGTGGCAGAGCAGTAAGGCTTTATCAGAGGACAGTGTGAAGCATTTGTTGTACACACTCAGTCGGCAAATGAATTCACACACTCAGACTGAACTTCAGACCAATTGTTTTTGTATAAAAATATTCTGTTCGAGGCATATGAGCTGTAGATCATATGCTGTGCATAGATCGCCATCTAGAGTTGGGTCCGGATGTTTGCAGTTTGTTTTTCTTCGAAGAAGTCTTTCCAGTCACGAGGTAGGTGACTCCTCGATTCGGTTATAGTGCGCATGGACATCGACTCCATTGTTTTTTTTTTTTTTTTTTCCCGCCATCTGGTTCGGACGTCTATCGTTGTGCTCTGGTTCGACACCAATCCTTCGGTTTCCCTCGGTGTGCAAGATACTCACCCTCAACGGTATTGTTTTCGATCGCATCTCCCTTTCTATCGCATATCGTAATGACTTAAAATAATCTTTTTAACGGAAAGTTTGTGGAAGGCCGTCGGGCCTTCCTGCGTTGGGTCAACTCGCAATTGATGGAACGAACTCCCTTTAAATTCTGCCCACGGTGTCACGCGAAATACCCGCGCACCGACTCACACGAAATGTATAACCTGTGTTAGTCCCCCGAACACAGAACAAGACTGCGACGTGTGCCAGGCTTTCCGGTCCAAGAAAACACTTCTCGACCGTTGGGCTCGACGTCGCGACACGCAGAGCCAGCACACAAGCTCCATTCCGGACATCTTCGGTCAACAGTCAGACGAAGAGGCCGGCGAGGCCATGGGAACAGAGGAGGAGCAGTAGTCGGTCGCCATCTCAGATTTCGAATCCGACCAAGAGGAGGACATCCCACAGGTCAACGTATCGTGAGTAAAGCTCCCCCCTCATCCCAAGACACAATTTCAATTAAAAAGAAGCCTCCGGTCGAACCCGTGCCCTCGGGCCCCGGTCGGCACCGATATCACGCTTCTGACACCCCGCCCTCTGGCTCGGCACCGAAGCCTACCAAAAAGCCTTCCGGCTCCGAAAAGACTCCCTCCAAACCAAGCTCGGATCTCAAACCTTCGGGGTCGAAACACAAGTCCGGTACTGACCCCCACCATTCGGCCCTGAAAAAATCGTCGGATCCGAACACATCAACGGTTTCGACTCTGGCACCGAAAATGTCGGCGCCGAAACAGACAGAAGTGCAGAAAACAACTACAAAGCCCAGTTTCGATGCCCCAATTGAAAAACATGATCAGAAACAAAAGCTTTTGTGTATCCATCCACAGACTGCCCATATCACCACTAAAGTGACTCTTAAAAGGACTGATGTAGAAGAAGAATATCACATCCCTTAAAAGAAGAGATCTGTTGGAACTAACCCTTCCCCTCCTTCTCTTCCTCCACCTATTCTTCCTTCATCACCACCTTCCCCTCAGCTTCAACCAATTTCACCACCGCATACACCTGACAACCAGGATGATCAGGATAGGGATTACAAGACCCATGGGACGATTATAACACCAATTCGCCCACAGGCAATGATCCTGACCTGTACCCTACCAAACCCTCTCCACCAGATGATAGTGTAGGCTACATTGAGTTACTGGGTAGAGCTGCCAACTACCATGGGGTGCAGCTACATAAGGAGTCATTAGAAGAGGATTTCCTCTTTGAAACCCTCAGTACCACACAAGTCATCACATACACTACCCATGCTTAAAGGGATGGTCAGGCATGTAGATGACATTTTTAATGACCCAGTCAGAGCTCGTATTCTTACCCCTAGAGTGGACAAGAAGTACAAGCCAGCACCATCAGATCCAGTATATATAAGGGGACAATTGCCACTAGACTCAGTGGTTGTGTCCATTGCAAGAAAAAGAGCCAACTCCCAGACAACAGGAGAAGCTCCACCTCCTGATAAGGAATCAAAACTTATTGATGCTTCTGGAAAAGGGTAGCTTCTCAAGCAGCCAATTTCTGGCGCGTCTCCAACACTCCGGCACTGTTAGTGCGATACGACCGTGCGCATTGGGATGAAATGGAACATCTGATCAAATATTTACCTCCGGAACACAAATCAAAAGCACAAAATCTGGATCATGAAGGGCAACTTATTGCTAACAATAAAATAAGATGCTCTCTAGATGCTGCAGACACTGCTGTTAGAGCTATAAACACTAGTGTCCTTTTAAGGAGGCATGCCTGGCTCTGTATATCTGGTTTTAAACCTGAGGTTCAAACCTCCATTTTAAATGCCCCATTCGATAAGGAACATCTATTTGGCCCAGTGGTAGACTCTAAACTTGAGAAAATGATGAAAGATACTGTGGTAGCCAAATCTATGGGAGCCCTTCAGTCCGCACAGGGTCGTGCTTCCTTTCGATGCTCCTTTTACCGAGGAGGTTCCAAGAATACCTCATCAGAAGCCACCTCCACCTATAAAAGCAATAACCAACCCTCTTAAGGGGTAACAACGGTAAGGGCAGGGGCCGGGGTTCAAACACACACGCGCGCCCCCCCCCCGCCAACACAAAGCAGTGACTTGCCTTCACTTTCCCCCGACCACTCAACACCTGTCAGGGAAAGACTGTTTTTCTATCAATCTGGCAATCAATAACAGACAATTGGGTACTCCAAATTATCCGTTCTGGTTACTTCCTGGAATTTATCAACACGCTTCCAAATATTCCACCAAAGCCCCACAAACTATCACCAGACCATCTATACCTCCTCAAACAAGAGGTTCAGTCTCTACTTCTAAAAGGGGCTATAGAGCCTGTGCCGCCCCAACATCACGGGTCGGGCATATACTCCTTATATTTCCTAATTCCCAAAAAAGACTGTTCTCTCAGTCCAATTTTAGATCTCCGAGAACTCAACCGGTACATTGTCAGACCATTTCCACATGGTGACACTTAAACAGCTACTTCCTCTACTACAAAAAGGGGACATTATCCAGTATTAGGGTATCTTTCATAGATTCACATGCCTGAATCCTTCCCCGTCGTCGAGATGCGAGTCCCCGGTACATTAGAAAAGTAATGTCCCATTAGACATACAAAACCATAGGCCTAAGGCCTCTCATTAGTAACCTATCCAGGTCCTTTTGTGAAAAGGACCAAACTCTAAACAGCCAATCAGCTGTTACCACCCTTTGGAACCTTCCTGGCAGGAGCTCTGGTCCCTCAGATTTTCTACTGCACATCGTGCTAAGGGAGTCTCCAACTGAGCTCTGCTCAGGTTTCCTACTTTACAGCGTTTAATCTCTCAGATAAGGTATTTCCTCATCCTTACATCGGTCTGAGTGAAGTCCCAGTTGTCTTCATGTCAGACACCCACAAAAAAGGCCTTTTTAGGCCCTGTACAACCTGCAGCAAGAAGAGGTTACATGTGGACGATCCCCACAAGGACTGTCTGTATTGTCTTTACCCGGACCATTCATCTAAAGACTGCAAGGTATGTCGTACCTTTTCTTCAAAAACCCTAAAAGACCGGGAGGGACGGCTTTTAATTTGGCTGCAGAGGTTAAAGGACAAACAAGACCCTTTGTCCTCTGAGGAGAGTGAGACTTCAAGGACCTCCTCAAAAACTCCTCAGAAAAGGTCTAGAGATGCTTCTCCAAGCCCTTCATCGCAGCAACCTGCAAAGAAGACGCAAAAAAAAGTCTTCAGAGGTTTCCGCAATTAAAAAATTGCCATCTTTAGATCCTGCGACTCCTTCAATTAGAGTCCAGCATTCATTCAAAAAGCCCTCCTCAGGCTCGTCGACGGCATCGTCGACGATCTCAATGACGACGTCTCCTGTCACTGCCAGGGTTACAACGTCGACGACGACAGTATCTACTATGTCTGTCTCGTCTGCATCTCGTTCATCGTCGACGACCACAGCATCTTCGTCGACGGCACAAGTGGTCATGTCGACGATAAAAATCAAGAAGTCGTCGTCGAAGACTCAGACGACGGATCAGTCGGCGACGATCCCGACGACGAGCCTCCCGTCGGCGGTCACAGCCACATCGACGGTTCCTCCGTCGACGATAATATCACCGCCGACGACTTCTCCGTCGACGGTGATGTTGCCGTCGTCGACGCCCTTGCCGTCGACTACACCGTCGACGAAAATTTCAGCGAAGTTGAAGGTTTCACCCGTCGACGCTCTGCCGTCGACTAGTGTCCCGTCGACGACCCTGATGTCTACACCAAAAATGAAGGAAAAAATGACTGTTTGCCACCAAAAACTCAGCAAACACAGGTTATCACCTTTAACTTCACCCAGTAGGGTCCAGTCCTTAGTGCCCTCTCGCCTATTGGATGTGGATGGTGATTCGGACGACGAGGGTTTTTTTAGGGCGGCTACAAGTCCGTCGGAACTCAATGTCAAATATCAGGAGGTTTCAGATGATGATGATCAGGACATTGATGATCAGATGTCTTATCATGAAGACCAAATACCTCAGCAATCTCAGATGGTGTGCCTTCCGGTGGCTTTGGTATCGGATCTGCAATTCTTGATCACAGATTATAAAAAGAGGTTCCCTGCGGCTGCTCCGTCTTCTGCTCCGGAACAAGCTCCACCACCAGTGGTACAACTTCCGTCTCAGCCCGCCTCCTCGGCAATGCTTAGACCATCTCCCCACTCTACTGATGATGAGGAGGAGTTTCCTCCGGAAGAGGGAGAAATCCCGGATGATGAATCACAACACGAGGAATGGGACGACTACGTCATACCACTTCCAGCGTCTCCTTCCCCTCCTCCAGTAGACTCTTCTCCGGAGGACATAGGAGGTTTTCATAATCTCCTTGAAAGAGCAGCGAAGCGCTTTCAGTTGCCGATGACTTCCCAGCAACAAGATTGTTTCTTGTATGACTTTAAAGAGCCTTTTAAAAAGTCAGTGCGATCCATGCCTATAATAAATTATATCTGGGAACAAGGGGTCAAGATAATGAAGAATCCTTCTTCAATTCCTCCAATTCTACCACGGCTGGATAAAAAGTATAGGGCACCGGATGATGCCCCGGCTTGTCTGACTGGCCATCCCAAGCCAGATTCTGTGGTTCCACAAGCAGCCCAACGCCGCTCAAAGAACCCTTCTACTCCACTTTCAGCACCACTGGATAAAGAGGGTAGGCGCTTGGACAACATCGGAAAGCGTTTCTCTTCCATGTCTGCACTAACGGTGAGGGCTGCTAACTCATTGGCCTTATTGGGAAGATACAACAGACAGATGTGGTCTGATATTGCACCTTTTTTGGACAGCTTACCACAGGACACTAAAGAGGAAGCAAAGAAGCTACTGCAAGAGGGCGAGAGGTCCGGTTCTGAAATTATAGATTGTGCGTTGGACATCGCATCTACTGGCTTCCGTCAGTTGGCAGGGGCGGCAGTTCTAAGACGCCAAGGCTGGCTTAAAGCGACGACTTTCCGACCGGAGATCCAGACAAAGATCCTGGATATGCCCTATGACGGACAGTTCCTGTTTGGATCTCATATCGATGAGGCCCTACAAGGGATTAAAAAAGATACGGATACGGCCAAATCTTTGGGAACCCTCCAATATAGAACTTTCTCCTTTCGTGGCTCATGAGGTAGAGGTCAATCATCCTATAGAGGAGGATATCAACAAAATAGATATTCTGGTTACTCCTCGTCGGGCCAGCAATACAGGCCGCAATTTTCAGCAGAGGCAGCAACCACAACAAACTGCCTACAACAAATCTTTTCGAGGGAAGGCTGGTCGCCAGAAAGATTCTGCCCGGCGTCCATGACTTTTCCCTACCATCTACTGCGACTCTCCCCTTACCATTCAGAATAGGAGGAAAGATATCACATTTTTTTGCACAATTGGGAACAAATAACTACAGATCGGTGGGTCCTACAAATAGTGCAGTTCGGACATTCCTTGGAATTTCTTCAAACCCCTCCACCAACTCCACCTCAACCTATGGTTCACAAACATTTGAACCTCTTGCAGAACGAAATATCATCCATGATTCGCAAAGGAGCCATAGAGCGAGTTCCTGTTCATCAACGGGGAAAAGGTTTTTATTCCCGATTCTTTTTGGTGCGCAAGAGGGACGACAAATGGAGGCCGGTTCTAGACCTAAGAAATTTGAACAAATTCCTAAGGAAGCAATCATTTCGCATGATTACCATCCAGGAAGTCCTACAACTTCTCAATCCAAACGACTACATGGTATCTTTAGACCTCCAGGATGCCTATTTCCATGTCCCAATCCACAGAAAGCACAAACAATTTCTGAGATTTGCCGTCGCTGGCAGGCATTACCAATTTCGAGTGCTGCCGTTTGGGCTCAGATCGGCTCCTCGCATATTCACAAAATGTCTGTCACCAGTCGCTGCGTATCTCGGACAGCAGCACCATCAAGTGTTTCCATATCTCGACGACTGGCTCGTCAAAGCACCATCTCTTCAAGGCGCGATGCAATCTTCCAGCGCTTGTCTAAAACTTTTCGAGCAATTAAGTCTCACCCTCAATGCAGAAAAGTCAATGCTTCAACCTTCTCAAAGGATCACATTTTTGGGAGCCGTTTTGGATACTGTCCACAAGCATGCTTACCCAACACAGGAGCGACGGCGCAAGCTCACACAGTTAGCAAACAAGATAAAACTAAGACTCTTTCTGTTCGACTCTTCAAATCCCTCCTAGGAATGATGTCCTCTTGCATACTACTCATTCCACATTGTCGCCTCCATATGCGTCCTCTCCAGGAGGCTCTTGCCACTCAGTGGATTCAGGTGGAAGGATCTTTCGACGACATCATACAGGTCACTCCTCAAGTAATCACAGCATTACACTGGTGGACTCGTCCACAGAATCTGGCACAAGGCCTGTCTTTCCTACCTCAGGTGTCTCCTCAGGTAATAACTACAGATGCATCCCTGGAAGGTTGGGGGAGCCTTTCTCCAGGAGCTTCAAATCAGCGGAAAGTGGTCAATAACAGAAAGGGCTTTGCACATAAACCTCCTAGAGCTCAAAGCGGTTTATCTAGCCCTTCGGGCTTTTCTTCCCAGAATAGCAGGTTCTCTAGTGCTTGTCAAAACGGACAACACCACAACAATGCACTACGTGAACAAGCAGGGAGGGAATCGTTCTCTCTTATCTCAAGAATCGCAGAAAATTTGGAACTGGGCGCTTCAGCACAAAATCTCCCTGAAGGCCGAATATGTTCCGGGAAGGGAAAATACATTGGCAGATTCGCTGAGCAGACTACAAACCTCCTGCCACGAGTGGGAATTACACCAGGGTATTCTCGACCGCATTTTCTGTCAATGGGGCGAACCGAATATCGACCTGTTCGCTTCACGACTCAACGCCAAATGCTGACGCTTTGCAAGCTGGCATCCCCAACAGGGATCTCTGGGGAATGCATTTTCGATAGCCTGGTTCGGCGTCTTTGCGTACGCCTTTCCGCCGATTCCACTGCTCCCCAGAGTCCTCAAGAAGATGAAGGCAGAGCCCTGCACACTGATTTTAATAGCACCAGCATGGCCTCGCCAACATTGGTTTACAGAACTACATCTCCTATCCCAGAAGCCTCCAATTCCATTGAAGCCGTTTCCGTCTCTTCTCACAATGGATCAGGGGCAAATACAGCATCCGGACCCGGCCTCGCTCAAATTATCGGCCTGGCTCCTGAATACAATGAGTTCCAAGCTATGAATATCCTTCCGGACTGTAGGGCGATTCTATCTCTAGCAGTAGCGGACAGTACAAGCAGAACATATTCTCTCAAATGGAAAAGGTTCTGTATATGGTGTGCATCTGCTGAAGTGCATCCCTTCACGTCCTCGCCTGAGGAGATTCTACCATATCTCCTTCATCTCGCAAATGCGGGCCTCGCTCACGCTTCCATCAGAGTTCATCTGGCAGCGATATCCCGTTTCAGAAGATCCTCCACAGGTCCTTCTCTTTGGTCCAATAGACTCATAAAACAATTCCTCAAGGGTCTTTTCCGGACTTTCCCTCCACTAAAGCTCCCTCCTCCAACATGGCAGCTTAATACGGTTCTAGCCCAGCTTATGAGGCATCCTTTTGAACCAATACACAAGGTGGACCTAAAGTTCCTCTCCTGGAAAACTGCACTTCTGCTAGCCCTTGCTTCAGCAAGACGAGTCAGTGAGCTTCACACTTTTACAATACAGCATCCATTTATGCAATTCAAGGACGATAGGGTAATTCTTCGAACTAACCCGAAGTTTATCCCTAAAGTGCCATCGCACTTCCATCTTAACGAACCCATTGTTTTGAGGACCTTCTTCCCAAATCCTCAAACACCAGCGGAAAAGGCTCTTCACTCCTTTGATCTAAAGCGATGCCTTAAATTCTACCTTCACAGGACAAGACCATTCCGAAAGTCCAACCAACTTTTCGTGGCCTACAGTGTACCTAGGAGAGGTTTCCCCCTTTCGAAGCAAAGTATCTCTAGGTGGATCTCTAGCGCTATCACTTTATGCCACCAGCAGGCTGGTCAACCCTTGCAAACTACAATTCGTTCCCATTCCACCAGGGCAGTCTCTACGTCCATGGCATTGTTTGCCGCCGTCCCTATTGTGGACATTTGCAGAGCGGCAACATGGAAAACGCCGCGCACATTTACCAGGCATTACTGCTTGGATTCAGAACTGGCGAAGGACGCTGCAGTTGGACAGGCAGTACTACGTCCTCTATTTCAATAGAGGTGAGCCTTTCTTCCTTCCCACCAACCTTTATTTTACCGCACATTTCTATGATTACCTTCATGTCTGCTTATTATTATTAGACACTATATCATTGATATACTGAAATGTACAAATATGTTTTTTTCTTCACCAATGTATGTATACCCCTTATGAGGGAAAAAGAAATGTGCTCACTATTGCTTGCTACTCTGATTCAGGCATGTGAATCTGTGAAAGATACCCTAATACTGGATAAGAAATGCGTTACTTACCTGTAACTGCAGTTATCCAGTATTGGTATCTTTCATAGATTCACATGCAACCCACCCACCTCCCTTGGAAAGGCTCTTTTGGTTCTCTCAGTGGTACTGTTATATAGCACTACGCTTACGAAAATCTGAGGGACCAGAGCTCCTGCCAGGAAGGTTCCAAAGGGTGGTAACAGCTGATTGGCTGTTGTTTAGAGTTTGGTCCTTTTCACAAAAGGACCTGGATATGTTACTAATGAGAGGCCTTAGGCCTATGGTTTTGTATGTCTAATGGGACATTACTTTTCTAATGTACCGGGGACTCCCATCTCGACGACGGGGAATGATTCAGGCATGTGAATCTATGAAAGATACCAATACTGGATAACTGCAGTTACAGGTAAGTAACGCATTTCTTCTATCTACTCTAGATCTAAAAGACGCCTACTTTCATATACCAGTTCACCCTGCTCATCGCAAATTCCTCAGGTTTGTGGTAGTGGGTCAACACTATCAGTTCAGGGTACTCCCATTCGGGGTCACCACCGCCCCCAGAGTCTTCACAAAGTGTCTGGCGGTAGTAGCTGCTCACCTAAGGAGACAAAGCATCCACATCTTCCCGTACTTAGACTGGCTTATCAAAGCCAACCCCTGCCAACAATGTATGCTGCACACTTTCAGGACATTTCGGTTACTGCATCAACTAGGGTTCACGATCAATGTGCCAAAGTCACATCTCCAACCAACCAATACAAAGGACTACCTAGGAGCAACAATAGACACTCAAAAAAACTCTTGTTTTTCCCAGCTCAGCCAGAATTCGAAATATTCAGGCTTTAGTTCTCCACTTTCAAACCAACCATTGGATTCCAGCTCGAAGTTACATGCAGCTACTGGGAATGATGTCCTCCTGCATCATGATCGTTCCCCATGCCAGACTACACATGCGTCCACTTCAAGAATGCTTAGCCAGTCAGTGGAACCAGTCACAAGGTCTATTAACCGATCTAGTGTTCGTAAGCGGCCGTACTCCTCGCTCTCTGCAGTGGTGGAACACACAATTTATCAAAAGGACGGCCGTTCATAGACCTGGTTCCACAGATAGTACTTACAGCGGACCCGTCCCTCACTGGCTGGGGAGCTAATCTACAACACCACACAGTGCAAGGCTTGTGGAGCCAACAACAGAAGTTGCTCCACATCAATCACCTAGAGCTGCTTGCAATATTCCTAGCACTCAAGGTGTTTCAAACTCACCTAAAGGGCAAAGCTGTCCTAATTCCTACAGACAACATGACAGCCATGTATTGCATGCAAAAACAGGGGGGGGGGGGGAAACGGGACACTCTCCAACTGTCCTACTTAGCCCAAGACATCTGGAGGTGGGCCATTCACCACAAACTTTATCTCCTAGCGGAACATCTCCCAGGAGTCAACAACCAGATTGCAGATCTCCTCAGCAGACAGAGACAGCAAATACATGAATGGGAACTCCACCTGCAGGTCCTCCTTCCAGACTTTCAACGTTGGGGAGTCCCTCACATAGACCTGTTCGCCACATACCAAAACGCAAAATGCCCAAAGTTCGCGTCCAGGTATCCACACCCATTGTCCAAAGGCAATGCACTATGGATGAATTGGTCAAGGATATTTGCTTACGCTTTTCCGCCTCTCCCACTCATTCCATTAGTGGTTCGGAAACTCAACCAAGCCTCCCTGACACTAATCCTAGTTGCTCCCACATGGGCACGTCAACCTTGGTTCACAACCCTATTGGAACTCTCAGTAGTTCCTCACCAAAACCTACATCTTACACCCAATCTTCTCACACAGAGCCATGGAGACATAAGACATCCAGACCCCAGTCAACACAATCTGGCGATCTGGCTCCTGAAGTCTTAGAGTTTGGCTATCTTAATCTACCGCCACACTGCATGAATATTATCAAAGAGGCTAGATGTCCTACCACAAGAGCCTCCTATGCAGCAAAGTGGAAGCGGTTTGTGATATACTGTAATAACAACCACATCAGCTTGCTTGATGCTTCTGTACAAAACATAATGTTTGTTACATCTACAACGGTCCAATTTAGCGTACACTTCCATACGCTTACATCTGGCTGCAATAGCTGCATACCTCCAGAATAGACATCTATCTCTTTTTAGAGTGCCTGTTGTCAAAGCATTTATGGAGGGACTCAAGTAATTTCCCCGAGACGTCCACCTGCTCCAGTATGGAATCTCAGCATTGTTCTCACGAGACTAATGGGTCCACCCTTTGAGCCATTGCAGAAATGTGAACTGCAATTTCTCACATGGAAAGTTGCTTTCCTCGTTGCTATCACATCACTCAGAAGAGTGGGTGAGCTTCAGGCATTAACTATAGAAGAACCTTTTTTTACAAATGCACCAAAATAAAGTGGTTCTTCGGACTAATCCTAAATTCCTTTCTAGTCATTTTTGCTTTTCATATCAATCAGTCAGTTGAGTTACCCGTGTTCTTCCCTCAACCAAATTCAGTGGCAGAACGTGCCCTACACACATTAGATGTGAAGAGAGCAATGCTTTATTACATAGAAAGGACAAAAGCATTCCGTAACACAAATCAACTTTTTGTCGCTTTTGCTCCACCACACAAAGGCAATCCCATATCAAAATCAGGTGTTGCAAGGTGGATAGTAAAGTGCATTCAAATATGCTATGCAATAGCAAAACTAACTTTAACAGTTCCCCCTAGAGCACACACTACGCGCAAACTGGGGGCTTCTATGGCATTCTTAGGAAATATACCCATAGACGAAATATGCAAAGCTGCAACATAGTCTACACCACACACATTCACAAAACACTATTGTGTAGATGCGTTAGCAAGACAAGCTAGAGTGGGCCAGGCAGTTTTATGTACACTATTTCAGACCACTGCAACAGATACAGGTTAGCCACCGCTTTGGGAGATAACTGCTATGTAGTCTATGCACAGCATATGATCTACAACGCATATGCCTTGAACGGAAAATGCTACTTACCCAGTATGTAAGAAAGTGGCTCTGTATATACTGAACCAAAGTAAGGTTCAGTGTGCACAGAGTCCACAGTCCCCAGAGGTTTGGCAGAGGCTAAAGTTAGATATAACCTTACTCTCTAAAGTGGTAGCTTGGTCGCGCAGTAAGGCCGTATCAGAGGACAGTGTAAAGCATTTGTTGTACACACTCAGTCAGCAAATGGTGTCACACACTCAAGAACTGAACTCTAGGCCAATGGTTTGTATATAAAAATATAGTTTTATTTTTAGAACCAACAATGGGTATCAAAATACTTTCTCAGAATCAAATGCTGTAGTTAAATACTTTCAATAGGCAATAGACTTTTGAACACAGTAGTTGCAGTTGTTGCATTAGGCAACACAGTTTCAAACACAATAATACATTGAGCTCAATGGGAATTAAATGCAATAGATTACTTTTTGGATTACTTTTCTTACCACAGGACTGGATCCTAGATTCAGTCCTGGGACATCTCCTGTAAACAGTTGAGTAAAAACGTTTTGGTTACAGTTGTGATTTTTAAGGAATATTATTGTATTTTAAAAGTTGACACTTAGAAACTTTTTCACATAGAATCACCAATGTTATCCTATGGGAGGAAATTCACTTAGCAGGTAAGTAGTGTTATCGTTACTTTTTCTTACTCCGTGTTGGATCCTGGATCCAGCACTGGCGCATCGCCTGTAAATAATTGAAAGAATGCGTTTGTCACACAAGCGATTTTTAGCAAATATTTGTAAGTTTCAAAAATCGACACTTAGAAACTTTTTCAGCAAAAACCAGGCAATGTTATCCTATGGAAGGAAATTCAAGTTACCGGTAAGTACAGTTATAATTACTTTTCAGGGTCAGTGCTGGGCACCAAGATCCAGCACTGGGATCTCTCCTGATAACAGGTAAGTGTTTTCGTTTTTGTGATTCGGCTGATTTTAGATGAATATTTTAAAGTTTCAAAACTCCACACTTAGAAGAATTTCCAAGTGAAACCAGTCAATGTTACCCTATGGAAGAAAAGTGAGTTATCGGCTTTTGGGTAAGTACTCGACTGGCAGAGTTAAGGTTCTGGGCATAGACACGGGGGGGGGTCTCCCAGGCTCAGGTAGGTACAAATGTTACACCCTCAGCAGCACAGGGGCGGCCGGGTGCAGAGTGAGTAGGCCCAATGTTATCCTATGGAAGGCAGGGGGCCTTTGGTTGGTGGCTGCTGGCAAGCAGGCCACGCGGCTGTGGGAGCTGGGCTCCTGGTCACTTGCTCAGGGCAAATGGGGAAGTAGATTAGAGTAGAGGTTGCACTACCAGGGGTACTCGGGCGGCTGGGTGCAGGGTGCTTTTGAGCCGTCGGATATATCTGTAAGAGACATTAGTTAGTGATAGATTCCTTACCGCCCCACCCATCCTCCCCGTTCTGCGAACTGATTTCTAGGGTTAAGGTCATCCCTTTTAGGGCCCTAGTTTCATGGCACCAGTGGTCAGTTTCTGGCATGGCTCTGCGTTCCTGGCGCGGAAAGTCGTGTACAGAACTGACGTCAGCGTGCATGGGTGGCGCCTAAGTAGTCTCCGTGACGTCATCTCGGCGCTTACGACGCCAGCGACTGACGCGGAGCCGCACGACGCCACCTACTGGCGCGCAGGGGTACTGCTAGCAAAACGTTCCG